>JAOVYX010015929.1:0-26211 GCA_035668315.1 Drosera spatulata | reverse complement strand
GACTTGGTCTATTAATTCTATGAGCTTTTAACGTAAACTATTCCTCTGATAGTTTTCAAAAGGACTTAGTAGTATTTGGGTATCATGAGTTTGAATCAGAAATCTGTTTTTCTTGGATTAACCTTTTGCCTGTATATGAGCCACTCCTTTACCAACGTCTATATTCCTTTTTTTATTCTTACATATGAGATTATAGTCGCATTCATGATGTGTGACTTTGTTCGTGAATTCCTTATTAGTGTGCTCTCATGGTGCGTATCATATGCATGTGAGATGATTAATTAACTCCATAAAAGAACCCTTTCAAACACATTACCTTTTTTTATTATTATTATAGTTCAAGTGAGCTTATGCTAGGTTTGGGGGTGTCCTTGATGTGTGCATTAATGGTGATTGGGGTTTGTAACAGTAGATGTTGTGATTCTTGTATTATTATGTTTTTTATTCAGAAAAAAAAGAAAAAAAGAAGTTATTGCTTGTAATTTTATGCATTATTTCATCACTACTTGTGTTTTATCGCCGCTACTATATGTTTTTCATGCCATCTTATCGCTGCAGCAAAGGAAGCAGCTGAAATGAAAAAAGGAGTTTTTTTTTTTTTCGTGACGAGGGTATCCGGACCAGCTCGCGCGCATCTCGACTAATCCCCCGGACACTGACAAGGTGTCCCCCTACCAGCATTGGGTAAAGCTTTGACCGAAGTCAACGGGCGTGGCCAACCTGGATTTTGAGGCTAGTGGGATTCGAACCCAAGATCTTCAAGAAGAAGGTTGAGTCGAACACCAGTAGACCAACCCAGGTAGACCGAAAAAAGGAGTTGTTTGTGTCGGCCTAAATTGTTCGAGAGGCATAATCGTTTCTTAAGTGGAAAATGAAGGAAAATTTGATGTGTAGCGATTGTTATGAAGGTGCTTGATTGTTGTGAGAGGAGGAAGGAGTTGATGGAGTATATGTCAAAGTGATGTACATTTTTGTGAAGGCTTGGCTTAACTCATTTGGACTATATTATTCTTCCTCACCTATTTACCCATTAGCTCCTCAAGCCAAATAGACCGGCCTCATTTACCTTATTTGAATTTTCTTGCCAAACCGCTTTGGATCCCTTATGGTACTTGGTGCTGTTATGTTTCTTGCGAAGTCTATTTTTGAATTGATGTTGGTTAAGCTCATAGCATTAACAGATTTTAGGCTTTCGGCCCCTTCTTGCAAGAGAGTTGGTGAGTTGAGAGTATTGATCCTCATGATCAAGAGGTATGGATAAAGTGTTATAACTACTGATTTGATTGCGTGAGACGACCACGTTTCATTGAAATGTTATCAAGGGGTAGTTTGAAGTGATGTGTATGTTGCGCTTAGTCATTCTTGTGTTTTTTATTTTTTGAGTCGTTCGAACTTTCATTTGAATTGTTTTAGAATTTCTTTCTTCCTTTACTCGAGGACTAGCAAAGTGTTAAGTTTGGGGATATTTGATAAGTGAATTTTATTCACTTATATTATATCCTTTTATTTAATATTTTGCTATAATTAGGTGAGTTCATTTCATATTTATTTTATTTTGTTTTATGTTGCAGGAATAAAATGGTGTTGTAGATTATCTCGAAATTTCAAATTTCAGAAGAAAAATCCAATCTGTTGACCAATGAAATAAAGGGCAGATCTTTTTCATCAAAAAAAAAAAAAAAAACAGATGTCACTTTTGGAGAGAGAAAGAGACAGCAGAAAAGAGATCTGGAAGAAAGAAGGAGAAGGGAGAACGACGTGGGAAGACAAGGAGAATCCATTGCTGCTAAGATCGAAGACGACGGAAGTTAATTTGACTCAAAGGAGTTTTCTTCTCTTCTCCGCTGTCATGTCTTCGTCATCTTTTATGTTTTTCTTGATCTCCATCATGAGCGAATTCTATTATGTAGGGTGAAGATGTTTTTCTTAATTGTTTCGTTTTACTTACTGTAGTAGTATTAGAATTCAATACCAAAATGAGAACTAGATAATTTTGAGCGTTAGAAAACGAGTCTCTGTGGGCACGATACTCTATTCACAACTATATTACTTTGTAAAGCCCCAACTTTTCGCACCGGAGACACGTGGACGTTATGCCATCACGGACCCAGTCCGTGACAAGGCCAAATAAACCGAATGGGCTTTAGGGGTATAGAAGTCAAGAAAATTATAAACCGTAGCCATAATCATAACTTACAATTTCAAATACCTGTTTTAGTTACAGCATTGGAGTAGAAGCAATGCAGATCGATATGCATGCACGTGAGATCATCTAGCTATATGCATGCAAGCTCACTCTAAGAGCCTTTAGGTGCTATTGGGGACATACCTGCAATTGAGAAACATAACCGTGAGTTAATAAAGCTCAGCAACCTCAGATGTATGATTCCCAATTAAAGGAGAACTTCCATTTCGTATTGGGCGACCACCGAAAGTCCCTAATATATATATATATATATATATATATATATATGAAAATATGGGCGCCATATCAAACAGCATCGCTTCTCATTGCTTTATATGGCTTCGTATTGCTTTTAAGAGTCATTTCTTTCCTTTGAATTTATTTACAGTTCATGACTTGACTCAAAAGCAGCGATTCTAAGGATAATGACGGCTCGGAGTATAGAGATAAGATGTCAATCGTCATCCGGCCTACCCATTAGATTTTGTTTTCGCCCCTGCCTAATCTGTGTGTCGCCTTACACCTCTTGTGCGCATTCAATGAGGTATCGTTGGCCATCATTGAGATAATTCGGACCTCCCTACAGAGAGCAACCCGTTCCCCCGTCACAACGGCGTAGAAGCCGCTGCATGCATGCGAAGAGGATGGGGGATGCCCATCGCTCCCTAGTTAGTTCTTATCCGTGACGATGACTCAGATGGATAACACTGGAGTGCAATGACTCAAAACCCAAGCCACCAAGGCTATTCAAGAATGCAACAAATGATCGCAATGGATCAAAGAAGGGACACCATGTTCGAACTTCTCAATAATTCCAACGAAAACGACCAACGATCCCACGGATCCAAAAGGGACGTTAATGTCGACCTTATCAATTCAGGGATGCGATATTTCTTATTTGTTCGTTTGTTCATTAGTTCACACAGATAGTGAAACTATGCTCTACATCCCCCGTTTTTTTCTTTGTTAATCGTTTGAGGTCGCTTCCATTTATTTCCCGAGAGGATATCTGTAGCCCGGAACCTGCAAAAAACTCCGGTCCAACGTTACGGATCCTTTGATTAACATCAAAACGCATACAATCCATTCCTCACACATCATACATAGCAAAACAAATACCAAGACATGCACGTATGCAAAAGACGTGTGTGATCGAATAAAAGAGGCGTGTCGGACGAGTGAGGTTACCTCGAACACGTTTGATTTTCTTATGCACACGATCACACGGATGGATCCGTTGATGTTCTCTAGTCGGGCTGCCAACGTTGATCCTCCCCTCCGACTGCTGCTGTTGTCCTTCGTCTTGTTGGCATCATGATGATGATGAAGACGATGGTGGTGAAGGTGTGGTGATGTGATGAAAATGGTGATGATCGCGTTGGCTATTGGAGATGGTGGCGGCTAGCGGCGTTGCTTTTGGTGGCCAGAGGTGATGGTGGCAGAGGGTGAGAGTGTGATGGTGGTTGAAGTGGAATGGGAGAGTGGAAAGGAGAAAGAGGAAGAGTTCAGGAGGAAGTGGAGAAATTAGGGGGGCATGGGAACATATCTCATTCCGTCCCACAATACGTCTCGTTCAATCCATTGTTTACCGAATTTTTGTAATATTAATTCATCAATAATCTATTTGCATCGATAGATTTATCCCATATACGAAAATATCACCTTCCGAGCCATAATCTATTATTTATGGGATTAAAATCGCTAGCCCTTACGAGCAACGTTTATAACGTTATAACGTTGTAACGTTATTCGTTCATAATATTTATCGGCGCGTTCAACTAATCAACCCAAATATTCCATCGTCATATTTGATTTAATAATCAAATATTTCCCTGGATTAAATCTATAACCTTTATGCGCGATAATATTTTAATTCGTAACGTTATATGTAACGTCTTTTATTCGCGCTTTATTTACATACGTACTGTACGTTTGTTATATATTCATTTTTAAGTTCTCAAAAATTTTTGGGTATTATATCAACCCTAACTTTTATGAAATCTTGTCCCCGAAACTGATTTGAATAAGGGCATGTGATGGCTTACTGGGAAATAGATGCGGGTATTGCTTCCGCACTGTTTCCTCCTCCTCCCAAGTTGCCTCTGAGGTCAAGTGGTTAGCCGAGAGGACTTTCACCAGTGAAATAGTATGATTCTTGAGGATTTTCTCACGACGATCTAAAATCTGCTGAGATTGCTCCTCGTTTGTCCAATTCTCTTCCAGAATGATCGGCTCATGTTGAATGACATGGCTTGGATCTGACATGTATTTCCTCAGCTGTGATACATGGAATACGTTGTGCACGACTGAAAGGTCAATTGGTAGTGCAAGCCTGTATGCAACTTCCCCGACCCATTACAGAACCTCATAAGGTCCTACGTAGCGAGGGCTTAGCTTTCTCTTATTCCCAAATCGCATAACACCCTTCGTAGCGGAAATCCACAGAAACACATGAACCCCCACATCAAACTTGAGAGGCCCACGACGCACATCTGCATATGACTTTTGACGATCTTGAGCCGTCTTCAATGTATTTCTGATCAGTTTAATGGCCTCCACCATCTCTCGTAGTGACCCTAGCCCAATGATTATCGTATCCTCGATGTCATCCCAGTAAAGCGACATTCTACACCTCCTTCCATAAAGGGCTTCGTATGGAGCATGCCGATACTGGGATGAAAACTGTTGTTATTGGTGAATTCCACCAAAAGGCAAATGTCGGTCCCATGATCCTTGGAAGTCCAAGGCACATGATCGTAACATGTCTTCTAGCATTTGGATTGTTTTTTTTTTTTTTTTTTTTCCATCTGAAGCTGGGTGAAAAACAGTACTGAAATTCAGTTTCGTCCCAAAAGCTTTCTGTAAGCCTTTCCAGAAATGTGCCTGAAACCTCGTATCCCTGTCAGATACAATGGATTCTGGAGCTTTATGTAATCTGACTCTTTCTCTTACATATTCTTCCGTTAGACGGTCAACACTCCAAGTGTTTTTTATTGGCAAAAAATGTGCTGACTTAGTCAATCGGTCCAGAATCACCCAGATAGAGTTCATCCCTTTTGTCGTTACTGGAAGACCGACTATGAAATCTATCGACATTGAATCCCATTTCCATGTGGGAATTTCCAGGGGTTGTAGTAAACCTCCGGGTCGTTGATGCTCAATCTTAACTTGCTGACAAGTACTACATTTTGGCACAAACTCCGTAACTTCTCTTTTCATGTTTTCCCACCAGAAGCGTTGTCGTAAATCTTGATATATCTTCTTGCCTCCTGGGTGAACAGAATAAGGAGTTTGATGAGCCTCCTCTATGATCTTTCTCTTCAAGGCATCATCGTTTGGCACACAGAGCCGTCCTCGAAACCTTAAGGTGTCATCCTAGTGTATCGCAAAACCTTTTGATTTCCCTTGTAGGGCTTCTTCCCTAAATTTTCTCATCTACTCGTTTGCCTCTTGGGCTTGCAATATCTCTTCCTGAAGAGTAGGTTGCTCTTCCAGGTTCGCAAGTATATTATCACTTGATACCGGACGGATCTCTATACCCGATTTGCAAAACTCATCAATCAACTCAACCTTTGTGATTCTCAGCAAATGTAAAGTGCCTTCTGCCTTTCTACCCTTTCGACTCAAGGCGTCAACTACTACGTTCGCCTTTCCAGGATAATGCTGGATGTCCAAATCGTAATCTTTTAGAAGTTTCAACCATCTCCTCTGACGCATATTCATCTCCTTCTGAGTGAAAATGTACTTCAAGCTCTTGTGGTCGGTGAAGATCTGGCAGGAAATTCTATACAAATAGTGTCTCCAGATTTTCAGGGTAAATACCACTACTGCTAATTCCAAGTCGTGAGTAGGGTAGTTATGCTCATACGGCTTCAATTGTCTTGAAGCATATGCAATCACCTTGCCATGCTGCATAAGTACGCACCTAAGACCTTGAACAGATGCATCAATGTAAATACAGAATCCTTCCTCGCCATAAGAATGGGTGAGTACTGGTGCTGATGTGAGACGCTTCTTAAGCTCCACGAATGCTTCCTCACACTTATCTGTCCATAGGAAATTAAGAGATTTTCATGTCAAGTTAGTTAAAGGCATGGTGATCTTGGAGAAATCTTCAACAAACCTACGATAATATCCGGCCAAACCAACAAATCTTCTTACTTCTGTGGCATTTGTCGGCCTGATTCAATTAATTACTGACTCAATTTTTATCGGGTCTACCCTTATTCCTTCTCCAGAAATTACATGTCCTAGAAACGCGACTTCTTGCAACCAAAACTCGCAATTCTTGAGTTTGGCATACAACTGGTGAAACCGCAGGGTCTCGAGAATAGTTTGATGGTGTTCCTCATGATCTTGTTGTGTCTTGGAATATACCACAATAAACCGGTCAATATATGGCGTAAAGACTCGGTTCATCATGTCCATAAAGACTGCTGGAGCATTGATAAGCCTAAACTGCATCACTAGGACTTCGTAATGCCCGTAACGGGTACGAAATGCGGTCTTTGACACATCGTCAGGTCGGACACGTAGTTTGTGATATCCCGAACGAAGGTCTATCTTCAAGTACACCGTTGCCCCCTATAGTTGGTCGAAGGGATCGTCAATCCGTGACAGGGGATAATGGTTCTTGATGGTAAGCTTGTTCATCTCGCGGTAGTAGATGCAGAGTCTCATACTCCTGTCCTTTTTATTGACAAACAAGACCGGTGCACCCCATGGGGACACACTGGGGCGGATGTATCCCTTTTCAAGAAGCTCTTCCAGTTGGCCCTTTAATTCCTTCAACTCCGCAGGCGCCATTCTATATGGAGGCTTAGATATTGGCGTTGCACCTGGCACCAGATCGATAGGGAAGTCAATCTCCCTTCCGAAAATACGTCAGGGAAATCTCGCTCTATTGGAATATCAGAGAGATTCATCTCCTTATCAGTCAAATCTTCCAAGCGATAGAGATAACCGTGACATCCCTTTCTTAACAGTTTTCGTGCTACAAGGGCCGAAACCAGCTGTAGTTCTGCTTTTGAACCCTCTCCGTGATATCTAATCTTTCCTCCCTTAGGACTCATACACGTTATTATCTTCTTTCTACAGTCGATGATCGCTTTATGCCTTTACAACCAATTCATTCCCAAAATGACATCAAAGTTATGGAGGTAAAAAACAAATAGATCAGTTGGGCATTCCTCTCCCCCTATGACGATAGGGGCATGGGCGATAACGTGATCGCACACGACAACCTCCCCCGTTGGTAACCCAATATGAATACCCCATTGTATTTCTGTTGGTACTATGTTATTCTTGTTCAGAAATGACTTAGAAATGAAAGATTGCGTTGCACCCGAATCAAACAGAGTATTGATTTTGTTCGAAAAGAGTTTGAGATTACCGGTCATGGTAGCTCCACTTTGTTGGGCCTCCTGAGGATTCATCATGAAAACTCGATTATTGGGTGGCTGTTGTTGAACGTTCTTGCCATATTCATCTATACCTAAGGGCGTGAAACAGCAACCGACCTCTCAGTGTAGTTCCCTTGGTTGTCATTTCTCTGATTATTATTTCTTTGATTGTTATTTCTCTGACTGGGGTTCCTCTTGTTATCATTCTTTCTTATGCAGTCCCTACTGATGTGACCGTACTCCTCACAGTTGTGGCATTGACCGGTCCGACAGTCCTTCGCCATATGTCATATCCTTCCACACTAGAAGCATTTGATATTGGTGGTAGACCTACCCTGAGTGCCGGCACTGGACTGTTGAAATCCGTCTGAACCTGCCCGTGAGTCTTGGAACTGTCTGCGCTGATTGCCAAACTTTCCAACCCCAGCTCGATTTCTTGGCGGCAAGTTGTTGTAAGGAACCATCTGGTGGTTTGAACTACTAGCGCCCCCATGCGATGGGCCGCCGTCTCGTTGTCGATCATCCCTCTTCCTTTTCGAACGACCAAAATGCTCATCCTTGGCATTGAAGTACCATTCACTGCTGGCAGTGCAATCACACAGGTCTTGATAGCATGCGTGTTTCTGGCCAGTTACCTTGTCCTTGATCCTCCAGTTGAGCCCTTCTGTGAATTGCTTCTGTTTTTCCCTGTCCAAATGGCAGTGTGGCGGTTGGAAACGCAACAGCCTTGTGACCTCTGTTGCATATTCGTAGACGGTCACGTCCCGTTGCAGAACCTTCCTAAATTCCTCTCCCTTCTGATCTCTCAAGGAATCTGGGTAAAATCGACTCCTGACGTGGCACGTTCTTCCAATTAAACTCTGGTGTCTTGGCACGTTCTTCCACCGTGCGCCATCAGACATCGGCCTCTCCCTTCTTGTAATAGACAACGCAGTGTATCTTTCACTTTTCAGGACACTGCGTCAAATCAAACAGCTTCTCCATTTCTCGGATCCAATCTTCTAATAGTGCAGGATCACCCGTACCGAAAAATTGGGGTGGGTTAGTGATCGTCGTCATGTGCTTCGGAGGGGTTACTCCTCCTCCTTTCTCTGATCACTTCCCCCACCAATTGCTCAAGGATGTTAGGGGCTGGTGGATCTTGCACAGTGTTACTATTAGTAGTCCCTTGTAGGGGTATGTTCAGGTCAGGAGATGACATGCTCCCAGCCTCCTACGACTCATTCGCCCCATCCTGGGACATGTTTATTTCTTCTTGCGACATGTCTGTATAACAATCATTGTCATCCATAACCATTAATAGGATAGAGTATGTGCATGTCGAAACAAGAAGTTTGCATTCAGGGATTTTACTCCATTCTTCCACTGTAAAAGACGGTCTTTTTTTTTTTTCCAGGCTACACCAAAAAGAAGGAGTGAAGGACTGTATTCAACCCCAAACTTTAGACAGTCCTTTCATCGAGTGTACTTGTAAACTAAAAGCAACACCTTATAGGTTAACTATTCTAACCCAAATGCTACAATAGTGTCTTATGAGCTGCTTATTTGTACGTACAGATATAGGTATTTTACAATTACTAGAATAACCCAGGAGCTGATCCTAGTCGGAGTCAATGTCAGACTCGGGAAGGTAATCCGAGTCGTGGTCGTAAGCAGAGTCGGGGTCGGAATCCGTATCTCCATCCGTACCCAAGTCCTGAGCTGGGATTGGAGCTGAGTCTGTATCTGAGTCTGAGTCCAACACTATAGGTACGAAGAGCTCAGCCATGACAGCGGGAGTCACCTCCCGACGGATCGGAGGTTCAGCATTATGCCAATCCTCATTATCGTCCCAACCCTAATCAAGCTGGTCATCATCTTCCCCTTCTCCAAGGACCTCAATCACAGGGACCTCCTCCTGAGGAACTTCTTCCTCAGGGTCGTCCTCGGGAACCTCCTCCTCGGGTTCACCCTCGGGGTCGTCCCCTAGAATCCCCTCTAGATGCTCCTCAGGATCCTCCTCAGGTTCCTCCTCATCGGGATCCTCCTCTGGATCCTCCTCAGGATTAACAGCTACTCTTGGCTCAGCTTGTGCCTCTGGCTCTGATCGGCCTGCGCCTCTGGCTCTGGATCGACCTGCGCTTCTGACACTACCACTGTTGTTACCTCCCCTACTGCCCCCATCTCAGCCTCAGCTATCGGCATAGGCTACGGCTCTGGCACTGTCACTGGTGCTTGTATGGGGTCTGCCGCTATAGTGAGTACTGTCAAGGGCCCAATTGCTGAAGGGTCTGTCTGGGTCACTAGTGGGGCGATCGGCACCTACATAAGGTCATCCCCTGGTACCGTTCCAGGATCTACCAGTCTCTTTCTCTTCAGAGCATAACCCGCGATAGGTCGAATCAGGTATACCTCTCTAGAATCCCTTGATCTCACACCAAGCGTGTAGACTTGACCTTGCTCTCTCTCTCCCTTCGTATTTGCGTCAGCAGGTGAAGGAAAGTTATCCCTATCCCTCCGTAGAATGGCTACCAACATATGAAACGTCATGTGCCACTATCCCTCCCAATGGTAGAGACTGTTCGGCTAGCCGTCTACAAGTAGGTGGGTGTAAGCTCCACGATATCGGGAGTACCACTTGGTATCCGGAAGCGTCTGCAGTAGGACGCATGCCTGAAGTACGGGGTGACGGAACAGATGATTATCTCCAATGGCCGTCGGTATAAGGTGGTGCTCCACGAAATAGAGTATCGGTAGCAACTCCATCCCCCAGGCATAGGACGAGTGCATGAAAGTATAGTCAGTACTGGTATACGACTACCAGCATCCATTTGGGAAATACAATGTAGATATAAGTACTTCCTCAATTTGACAGGATGAAGTTACCAAGACTCGCATCCTAACCCCCAACAACATCTCCACACTCAATGCATATGCAATCCTATAAATTTGACTTATTATATTTGTTATCATTTTCTTTAACTTCTTATCCTAAAAACCCCAAAACCCTGCTCTGATACCACCCTGTACCGCCCTGACTTACCGTACCGGAAGATACATGGAAGTTATGCCGTCACGGACCCAATCCGTGACAAGGCCAAATAAACCGAACGGGTTTTAGGGGTATAAAAGTTGAGGAAATAATAAACCGTAGTCATAATCATAGCTTACAATTTTGAATATCTGTTTTAGTCACAGCATTGGAGCAGAAGCAATGCAGATGGATTATTACATTAAATCAAAGTAGACATCTGATCTGCTATAATTTCTGAAGCACGTGAGATCATCTATATGCATGCAAACTCACTCTAAGAGCTTTCAGGTGTTGTTGGGGGCATACCTGCAATTGAAAAGCATAACCGTGAGCTAATAAAGCTCCGCAACCTCAGGTGTATGATTCCCAATTACAGGGAACTTCCGCTAACAGCTATGGCGACCGTCGAAAGTCCCGAAAAAAATTATATATATATATATATAGGAAAATATGGGCACCATATCAAACAGCATCGCTTCTCATTGCTTTATATGGCTTTGTATTGCTTTTAAGAGTCATTTCTTTCCTTTGTATTTATTAAGGGTTCATGACATGAGTCAAAAGCAGTGACTCCAAGGATAATGACCGACTCGGAGTATAGAGATAAGATGTCAATCGTCATCCGGCCTACCCATTAGATTTTGTTTTCGTGCCTGCCCACTCTGTGCGTGGCCTTGCACCTCTTGTGCGCATTCAATGAGGTATCGTTTGCCAACATTGAGATAACTTGGATCTCCCTACAGAGAGCAACCCGTTGCCCCGCCACAACGGCGTAGAAGCCGCTGCCTGCATGCGAAGAGGATGGGGGATGCCCATCGCTCCTTAGCTAGTTCTTACCCATGACGATGACTCAGATGGATAACACTGGAGTGCAATGACTCAAACACAAGCCACCAAGGCTATTCAAGAATGCAACAAATGATCGTAATGGATCAAAGAAGGGACACCATGTTCAACCTTCTCAATAATTCCAAGAAAAATGACCAACGATCCAACGGATCCAAAAGGGACGTCAATGTCGACCTTATCAGTTCAGGGATGCGATATTTGTTATTCGTTCATTTGTTCATTAGTTCACATAAATAGTGAAACTATGCTCTACATCCCCCGTTCTTTTCTTTGTTAATCGTTTGAGGTCGCTTCCATTTATTTCCCGAGAGGATATATATAATATAATCGTGTGTATTCTAGTTTATTTCAACCCCAATACCCCACCACATATCAAACATGATCGTATACGTACGTTTGATGTTATATTCAATGCGTATGGGATATATATCTCAAATATGCATTTAGGTTTAAGGTTCGATGCACGAAATCCATGATTTCCTTGGCCAGAAGGCCTTTACGTCCGTGACTCAAGGCTGTCATGGGGACGATGCCTCTGGCATGCCAAATGTCGGATTTTCTCCCGTCGCGGCCGCGACCCAGGATGGTCGCGGGCACGACACATCTATAGCCCAGAACCTGTAGAAAACTCCCGTCCAACGCTCACGGATCCTTCGATTAACATCAAAACGCATACAATCCATTCCTCACACATGATACACAACAAAACATATCCCAAAACACGCATGGATGCAAAAGATGCATGTGATCGAATAAAAGAGGCGTGTCGGACGAGTGAGGTTACCTCGAACACGTTTGATTTCCTTATGCACACGATTACACGGATGGATCCATTGATGTTCTCTGGTCGGGCTGCCGATGTTGATCCTCCCCTCCGGCTGCTGCTGGTGTCCTTCGCCTTGTTGGCGTCGTGATGATGATGAAGACGATGGTGGTGAAGGTGTGGTGATGAGATGAAAGTGGTGACGATCGCATTGGGTGCCAGAGATGGTGGCGGCTGGCGACGTTGCTATTGGTGGCCAGAGGTGATGGTGGCTGAGGGTGAGAGTGTGCTGGTGGTTGAAGTGGAGTGGGAGAGTGGAAAGGAGAAAGTGGAAGAGTGCGGGAGGAAGTGGAGAAATTAGGTGGGCGTGGGAACATATACCGTTCCATCCCACAATATGTCTCTTTCAATCCATTATTTACCCAATTTTCGTAATATTAATTCATCAATAATCTATTTGCATCGATAGATTTATCCCATATACGAAAATATCACCTTCCGAGCCATAATCCATTATTTATGGGATTAAAATCGCTGGTCGTTACGCGCAACGTTTATAACGTTGTAACGTTATTCGCTCATAATATTTATCGGCACGTTCAACTAATCATCCCAAATATTCCATCGTCATATTTGATTTAATAATCAAATATTTCCCTGGATTAAATCTATAACCTTTATGTGTGACAATATTTTAATTCATAACGTTATATGTAACGTGTTTTAGTCGCGTTTTATTTACATACGTACTGTACGTTTGTTATATATTCATTTTTAAATCCTCAAAATTTCGGGTATTACATACTTGATACGATTGCGTGCATTTGCGTGTCATATTTCCCATATCAATTTGCTAAGAATCTTTAGCTCTTTTTTACCCATAAACATTAAAGAATATATATGTCATAGAGGGGGATATATGTCTTGGTCTTTTGCAAAAAACCTTAAGGGGTTATGTGATATTTATCTCTTGTTTTCAAATAAAGATTGTAATTTTTAAAGTCGAATCCCAAACATCGAGGGGGAAACATAAGGCATAAACCAACATAGAGTTGTTGGGAATGGGGACTCAAATCACAAGTGCGGGAAAGAAGGTAGATATAAGAAAATAAGTAACGCAGCCAGCAAAGATTAAAAGCAAATTCTTCATTCAAATTAAAAGCAAAGAAAGACTGAAAAAATCTATATGTTGTTGTCCCCCACTGACGTCCTCCTTTCATTTCCTCTACGGTTCAAGAGAGTACTTAATTTTCCAAATAATGCAGGCAAAAAAAGACCCAATGATTAAAGTGAATGAACAGAGCCTCACTCTTCTCTTCTTTTCCTTTCTTCTACTCTCGGGAGGAGATCTTGAGGGGTTTTTGACCAGTAGTTGAGGACACAGGTACTTATAATTTTATTGTTCCTACATAGGTTTTTGTTTTGTTGTCGTTGCGATTATCCAATGATAAATAACGTTCTACACTTCTAATGTCGTGTTTGGTACGCAGGAATGATTTAAAAAAGAAATAGAACAGGGCATTCTGAGGAATGGAGGTATGAATGGAAAAAGATAATGTCATTTCTTTTAAATTGTTTGTTTAGCATGGTGGGAATAGAATCAATCTTTTCACAAAAAGGTAAATAAAAATTTTAATTTTGAAATCAATTCCAATTATAATTCAATTTTTTAATTATTTATTCCTTTATTATTTTATTATTATTTTTATTTTTATATTACAATTATAATTATAATTTTTAATTAATAATTTTTAGTCTTTAATTTTTAGTCTTAATTTTTTAATCTTTAGTTTTTAGTTTTGTTTTAAGTTTTAAATTTTAAATTATTATTTGTTTTGACAAATTAATTTTAAAATTTAAATTTTGGGAGATTTATCCAAAACAACAAAAAATTGAAAAAAAAAACTCTAAAATCATACACGCGTGCGAAGCCGGTCAACATTGTAAATATCACTGCTTCCACGTTCGTTTCAAAACATGTAAATTTGTTTTTATCCCCCTAAAGTTACTAATATAGATAAGCAAGGGTCGATCCCACAAGGAATGACGAATGTCCAACTAAACAAACGTAAAATAGTTATTATCCTAAGGAAGAAGGTAAGATTGAATATATAATTGGTGGGTGAGTTTAAAATGATTAAAAAGAATAAACTAAAATTAAACTAATTAATCAAAAGAAGATAAAGTGAAGATAGAAAGTAAGGTGGATTGTTTAGGTGAGGAGAAATGTAGGGACGATGGTTGAATCATTTTGAGTCACTTAGATCAATCATTGATGTTTCTGGATTTTAGATGTAACGATTAATGTGGAATTGTTGTAATGAATTTGGCTTAACTCACTACGTTTCTTAACTTCTAACTTCCAATTAACTCGGATAGTTAAACTACCTCAAGAGATCTAAATCATTTCAATTACCTCCAACATGATTTAAACATAAGAGTTGAATCATAACTTAAAACTAACATTCATATCAATCATAGCAATTATCTTAAACTAATCATGTTACATACATATGAAACCATTGATTTGTATATGACAATTAGGTTAAATCATATTATATCAATTAGCTACTAAATAAAACTACTTAGTGCGATATATAACTTTAACCTATGCATATTAGGCGATCAATCTAATAAACACATGTTATATAATATTTCTAAAAGGTTTCATGCAACATTTTCATCATCAAACACGTCTGGTTTCTGTCTCATACTCAACATCTCATGATGTAAGGTCATCAAAACTAATCAACACATCCCTACTAATGAACTACTCACCCATAAGCATTAAATAAAGCATAGAATTGAACTTGGCAATGAAAATAAACATTTTGCAGAGTCAAAACTACTGAGAACAAAGGTTTATAGTGCATGAAGCGTTCCAAACTAATGTCCAAAAGAATCCTATGTGTTTGTGGATCAAAACTCCTCCAAATTCCCTCCAAGGCTCGTCCTCTTTGCATCTCGCCCCCACATGATCGCCTCTGTCGTCCCTGAGCGTTTCCTCCTTTTTTTTCTATTTAGAACAACCCTAGGGCACGTATTTATAGGCGAGGGTCAAGACCAGATCAATCCGACGGCTGAAATTTGATGTTTTGCATCTGAAACAACGTCGTGGCCGCGATAAAAAACATGGAATCCAACTGAAACATGCGTCGCACCCGCGACCACCAGGACGTCGCGCCCGGACAAGGTGCTTGCTCACGACACAGGTTGTAGTGGCCACGACAGCTGTCCTGCAACCTTAAAACTAACATAAAAAAAATACTAAACAACGTTCAAAAATTCTAGAAACTTAAAAACACATCTAAACATGCTAATCTAGCTAAACACCATGAAACATTACTGTATAAACTCTCGAAGCACGTGAAACGACGATGAATCGTGAAATCCTTCTTTTTGAGCTCATGACTTGCCATTTTCTTCATCCTTCTTCATTTTCGCTCCAAACTTCGCGCCAATCTGCCAAAAACATAAAAACACGGTAGTACCAACATTCCAAGACAGATAGACACTAAAAACATAAAATAGATAATACAAAAGGAATAAAACAAACATTTAGAATAAAGAAACGATGTGTGTTTATGTACACATCAAATGCCCCTAAGCTAAACCTTTGTTTGTCCCTAAGCAAAGTCTCGACTCAAAATGTGAAATGAAGAAAAACTAACAAAACTCAAAAATTCTATAACTCGAGCATCAAAGTGATCAGATTGCCTAAAATCAACACAAAACACATGTCAAAAGAAAATTCATCACAAAGTCATCCTTAATCTCTATTCACATCAAATCTAGATACCCCTCAAATCATTCCCTTTCGTAGTCCTTTACACCTAGCAGATTCCCGAGATGTAGCAAGACAAAACATGTAGAAAACTCTAATCAAAATTCTTCTTCTTCTTTTTCTTTCACCTCGATACTTCCTTATATAGGATCATTCCTAAAGCCACCAAGGTCTCAAAAGAAGTCTAAATTTCCTACTGGATATGTATCGTTTTTTTTTCTAGCTATATTATCAAATACCATGTCCCCTTTTTACCCTTAGATGGTAATTTTGATTACCGAGGTAAGGGACAAAGCACCTTAACACATTACTTTGCAAATTTTTCTCTCTTTTCTTTCTATCTTGTTTTTATCATGAGTAGGTCTAGAGCATTCTTCAGTAACCAAAAATAGCATGAGGGTTACCATGAAAAAACGGGCGTTTAATAAACACAAACTTTCAATTTTTCAATTTTTTTTTTCAAAAACCACTCCATGCTCTCCTATAAGTGGTGGATTAATGAAAGGATGGCATGAAAATGAATCATTAAGGTTTTCTTTTATTGTTAAGTCTCTAGCTACAGTTCAAGTCACTACTTAAGCGTTATCTACACATGAAAAATGTCATCTCATAGGAATATACTAGCATGATGGTAGCAAAGATTCAAGACTTCCTTAGAGACAATATTCAACTACATGTACTAGTGCAACATTTGTTATGGCATAATTAATCATTTTACTTTGCTCAAGCGATAGATTTAAAAACAAGTTTTATTTGTTGGTTTTTATAACTCTAATAAAGACTCTAAATAAATAAATCATCAACCTTAAAAATTCCCCTAAGCTAAAGCGCAGAGGACAAAAGAATACCAGCTAAGGTTCACCCGAGAAACAACCAAAGGTTGTGAACCAGTTCCATATGTCACAAATCCATTCCGCTTTGAAACTCGAGGATCGTACGAATACGGTTGACCTCACATGCTATGGACTCCTATGCGAGCTTCATCTCCTGGAGCATCTCCATCATCAGCTTTTGGTTTTCTTCAAGCTCAGTTATGTGACTCTTCAAGATATTGAAACTATAAGGCGTAGGGGCCACCATTGGGTTGTTTGCATCAACAATCGGCTCATCTATGTCCTCGATCCATCTATCAACACTTACTACGCTGATTTCTCTTTCACTTGTCAAGTTAGTGTTCGACATCTGACAAAACACAACTTGATAGTAAAAATTAGTCCTTCTCACTCTCTCTGACACACATAACATATATAATAAAGAGATAAAACACTAGAAACATACATGGAAGCATAAAGAGTAATGAAGGAATGAAAAGTGATGATCAAATGGAAATGAATTCATTACTTAGGTTCGATTAAACATAAAGTACGGGCATTAAGGGAACTAAGTTAATAAAAATAGAAAAAGAATGCATAAAGCATAAAGATTCATACATCTCTGAAAAGAAATAGTACAACTGACTCAAAATAAAAACAAAATGTCTAGGAATGACCAACCTCCCCTAAGCTAAACTAAAGTGTAGTCTAAATAAAAATACAGACTCATAAAACTAGACTGACCAGCTAAGGAAAATCACATAGGAGGAGGTGGTGGAAATCTGCTATCTAAATAATCAAAAATACGATGCTGAAAGTCTTCCTGACTCTGCTACATCGAAGTCAATTGAGTCTGCATAGATGTTATATCGGCTTGCAAACCATTCACCTCTCGCTGCAGATAATGATATGCAGTGCTCCAGTTCACAAGAGGTATCTGCTCAGGTGCAGGGATCTGCTCAGGCACAGCTGGTGCAAAATGATGAGAATGAGACTGATGTGAAAGGGGTGACTGATGCTGCTGAGGCTCACCCATAGTTGAGTCACCCTCGGAGTCCTGGTCATCATTTGCAGCAGCTAGTGGAAAGCCCCAATTACTCCGATCAGATAATCGGAGAGAAGAAGATAGAAGTGGAAGGCGCAGAGGCTCCTCACCAGCTCTCGTGGTAAGATAGTAGATTTCACGATCGATGGAGATCATACCAATCCTCATCAGACTATCGATACCAAAGGGTCCTCTAGATGTCATAGCCAAAGTGCGCAACTAGGGGGGTAAGTAACCCACCAATGAGAATTGACGCCCTAGGACTGTCTGCAGTGACCGACTCAATCTTCTCCACCAGCAAGTATCCGGTACTAAGGTACGGATACTGCTGTGGAGACACAAGGTTGTGTAGCAGCACAAAGAAAATACCTAGCTCCTTCTGTGGAATAGCTCCTTGGCTACACTTAGTAGCCAGCAGTGTATAAGCCAGGAATCAGTGCAGAATGCGTAAGATAGGGTTTCTGAGAGCGGAACTCTTGCTGCTGTGGGGGTTGTATCCCCCATTCAATGTCAACTCCTGCCATAGTGTCTGTAAGTGTGGCACACTCCCCCTCTCGTACTCCTGGTAGCCTCCCGGTCAGACCACTGAAATGTACTCAATGCTTTTCAAGTGATGCAGACGAGTGACTTTCCTCTATTGCTCTACTGCACAAGCCATACAAACAAGAGACAAGTCTCACTCTACTGCTACTAGTTTTGGAAAGAAACAGTTGTCATAATTATCTCCTTGATTTTCGCAACGAACATATTAATTCTGAAAACTATGTAACGGTTACTTTTTGATTTCAAACGGTTAAAATCAACATTAACTATAAAAGGAGAGAGCACTGTTACAAAAGTTACTTTACGGTTCTCTCTCTCTCACACACAAATGATCAGCAAACCCTAATTCTTTCGATTCTCTCCTTGATCACTCTCAATTTGTCAAATTCTTTCTGAAAATCTTCACAAACTGTAATGGCCGACAAACCTACTTCCTCAATACCCTCCAAATCATCTAAGCGACAAGCAAGCCCTGTAAGAAAAGACTTGCAAACAAGGGTGGTGATCGATTTCGAGACTCTGGTGCATGAACCAGATGAAGTTAGAGAAGTCTCAAAATGCATACAAGAGGTCGGGTTAACGTATCTTTGTGAATTAAACAGTCCTATATTTGAGGAGAAGGTGGTGGAATTTATTGAGAAGGCTAGGGTTTCCAATAACCATCAAGAAATCCAATACACCCACAAGAAGCAGGCCATCAAGAACACGGCAGAAGATTTAGCAAGAATCTTCAGACTCTCCAATGAAGGTTCAAGAATCATTCCCTCTACCTTCGTTGCCAAAGGACGGCTTGCTATGCTTACATCATAACACTAAAAGGAAGGAATTCGAACGATGAAGAAGTTCCTATCCCAGGAACATGGATTTCTTGCTGATGTGGTAAAAAAGGTCATTATGCAAAGGACCAAATCACTAAGGATCAGCAAGAGATCATGTGCGCGATCCTGGTGAGGTACAAGGTTAACTGGGCAAGCTTGCTCATGTATCAGTTAGCCACTGCAGTAGAGGTAAGACAGCCTCTCTACGGCAGGTTGCTGAGTATCATTTTGAAGAACAAATTAAAACTTTCAGATGCACAGGGAAGGCTGGACGATATCGTAGCAGATCGACATCAAGAAGATTAGAAGATTACCAGCAAGTTTGGTAAAAGTGAGGAAGGTTCCAGTAATGCAACCACCTCCACCACAGCCCAAGGCTACAGCACAGTCTACAGTGCAGCAGAGATATGAAAAGTCCAAAAAGAAGATCATTCCTAAGGCTCCCAAGCCTCCAAAGAGGAAATTGATACTGCAATCCTCTGAAGAATCAGAAGAAGCAGCTCAGAGGAGGGCAATGGAAGTAGAAATAGAGTCTGCAAACGTGCAGACTGGAAGAAGAAATACAGACGTGCAGACCACTATTGCCCTTGCTATTGTGCAGACGGGCTCTGCACTTGCAGTAGCGCAAACGAGCAAAGCTCCAGCTGCATCAGTGCAGACGAAGGATGCTCCAGCTACAGCAGTGCAGAAGGATGAACAAAATGCAGACTTGCAGATGAGGGAAGAAGGTGCCGACGAGCAGCAGACTGAGGAGACTACAGTACAACAAATGATACAACCAATCATTGCAATTGAGGAAGGCTCATTCTCAAGAACACTTCCCCCAAAGATTCCTGAAGTAGTAGCTCTGCATGACTCGAATGTAGCCCTCGAGTTCATAAGGGGAGGTGCAGACGAGAATCTGCAATAATTCATACTAGGGTCAATGAAGAGTTTTGAAGAAATTCAGGAAGGTCCCCGAGCTGAGTTCAGAAAGGAAATGTTTGCAAGGGGATTTACACGAAAGGAAATTGAAGTCGTTGAAGAAAAGCTGTGAAATCTTGACAATTCAACTCCAAAAGAAGTCCCTACTGCAATAGCTGGGATCACAATCAATGAAGATGCAGCAGGTACGTCAACATCAACAACTTTAATTCCCTACACTAATATAAGCCTTGTTCCTTATATAGATGATAATGATGAGCTGGAGATCATCCCAGTAGGGACAGCAGAAGAAGTTCAAGTAGCCGAGGTACAAGAAGAAGAAGAAAATCCTGAACAGAAGAAGAAATTTGAAGAGGCGCTTTAATACTTTGAGCAACTAAGAAAGAAGGCCCAAGAACTCAGAACACATAGTGATGCTCTCTTGGGAAAACCTTAGAAGGAGGCAATGCTGCAGCAGTTTGCTCAACAACACAAACTGAGAAGGAGAAGAACTGTTAGAAGCAGCACACTCGAGCCAACTCCCACAGACGAAATTGAAGAGCAAGCCGAGGATGAGCTTGCAACAGAATGGAGGAAATTGGATGAGGCCCTTGAAGCGGACACATTAAAGATCCGCAGAGAAGCTGCCATGAGCAAAGCCACTCAACAAACAACTCCGTAGCAGAGTGCTTCTCAAACAAAACTACAGAAGAGACCAGCCCCTACTCCATCACAAGCTGTCCCTTCGAAGAAAAGGAAGACTTCAAGAAGCAGCAGGCCAAAATCGATCCCCTCAGGACCTCGATAGCTATTCACCGTTCATCAAAACGGGTTCAAAACACTGATAGGAGACATTACTGGCATGACTGAAGGTGAGGTTGAGCAGACGGTTCTACTGCAATAGAAGGCTACTCGGACAAAGAATAGGTCGAAAGAGCCTTACATCCTTTTCAGTGGTGTACTGGAATGGAAGGACTCCAAAAATTTGATGCGAAGTCGGTCAACGTTATAAATATGACTGCTTAAACGTTCATCGCAAAACGTGCAAATTTGTTTTTACCCCGCTAAAGTTACTAATGTAGATTAGGAAGCAGGGGTCGATCCTATAGGGAATGGTGAATGTTGAACTAAACACAACTTAAAATATTTACAATCCTAAGGAATGGGGTAAGATTGAATATAAAATGAGGGGGGTGTGTTTAAACTGTTTAAAAGATATAAACTAAGCTAAACTAACTAATCAAAAGAAGATAAAATAGAGCTAGAATATAGAGTGGTTTACTTAGTTGGGAGAAATATAGGGACGATGGTTGAATCATTTTTAGTCACTTAGATCAATCATAGATGTTTCTGAATTTTTGATGTAATGATTAATATGGAGTGGTTGTAATGAATATTGGCTTAACTCACTACGTTCCTCAGCTTCTAACGTCCAATTAGCTCGGATAGTTAAACTAACTCAAGACATCTAAATCATTTCAATTAGCTCAAACATCATTTAAACATAAGAGCTGAATCATAACATGGAACTAACATTCATAACAATCATAGCAATTAGCTTAAACTAATCATGTTACATGCATATGAAACCATTGATTATATATGAGAATTAACTTAAATCATATTACATCAATTAGCTACTAATCAAAACACTTAGCGCCATTTATAGCTTTAACCTATGAATATATGGTGATCAATCTAACAAACACATGTTGTATAGTATTTCTAACAGGTTTCATGCAAGATTTTCATCATTAAACACCTCTGGTTTCTGTTATATAGTCAACATCTCATGATCTAAAGTTATCAAAACTCATCAACACATCCCCACTAATGAACTACTCACACATAAGCATTAAACAAAGCATGGAATTAAACATGTCAATGTAAACAAAAATTCTACAAAGTCAAAGTTACTGAGAGTGAAGGTTTTACAGTGCTCAATGCTTTCCAAACTAAAGTCCAAAGCTATGCTATCCGTTTGCGGCTCAAAACTCCTTGAAATACCCTCCAAGGCTCCTTCTCTTGCATCTCGCCTTCCTTGATCGCCTCTGCCGTCCCTCAATGTTTCCTCCTCTGTATTCTTATTAGAAGAACTCTAGGGCATGTATTTATAGGCGTAGGTCGAGACTAGATCGATCCGACGGCTGAAAGATGATGTTTTGCATCCGGGACAACGTCACAGCCGCGACCATGGCTGTCACGCCCGCGACGGCTTAAAAATGTTGAGCGTGCTGAAATATTGCATCGCGCCCGCGACTAGGGATCGTCGCCCTCGTGACCAGGAGCTTGCCCGCGACACTGAGCTGTAGTGGCCGCAACTGGGTCCTGTTTACCTTAAAACTAATATAAAAAATACTAAACGACATTCAAAAATTCTAGAAAATTATACAACACAACTAAACATGCTAATCTAGCTAAACGACATAAAATGTTGCTGTATAAACTCTCGAAGCACGTGAAACCACGATGAATCGTGAAATTCAGCTTTTTGAGCTCATGACTTGCCATTTTCTTCATCCTTCTTCATTTTTTCTCCAAACTTCGCCCAATCTGCCAAAAACACAGCAATATCAACATTCCAAGATAGAAAGACGCTAAAAACATAGAATAGACAATACAAAAGGAATAAAACAAACATTTAGAATAAAGAAACGATGTGTGTTTATTCACACATCACTTCACTATGAAGATCGGAAGGCATAGACAAGCTCAACTGCATCAAGTTGAGTTCATCCATTCTGTAGAAGTAAGGTTGGAGCTCAAGCAAATAATTGACAAGCATGTTCGAGCTGCAACACTTGAAGTCCAGGAGTACCTCTCCAGACCAGAAGTAGGCAGACACCACCATCTCCAGGAGGTGATAATGATGGTGGTGATGAAGATAAAGGTGGAGATAATCTCACATATGATGAGCTCATTGATGAAGTTGCCAGGGAAAGAGTCCCTTTAACTACTGCAGAAGAATCAATAGCTCAAACCACTGCAGCATCAGAGGAGACAGCTACAACAGAGCAGACCACTGAGTCTCAGAAGCACACCACCTCAGTACCTACAGTAGAGGAAGAGGATATTCCAGTTGGGACACCTGCAGACCAGGAAGACGTGCAGATTGCCCCTTTGACTGCAGCTGATGACACCACAGAAAGGAGCAGACACACTCCAGCGTCTGCAGACGAGCAGATAAGCTCAATCCCTGTAGCAGAACAAGCACCTGCAGATGAGCAGCTGAGCCAACAGCAACTATTCCTGCAGACAAGCCAATATATGCAGTTAAGCAACCCCTTTATCCTTCACTTGCACAATTGCTGCAAGACATGGAAGAAATGGAAATTCCTGAAGTTGAAGAGCAGACTGCAGAAGAAAGCACATCGAAGGAAATGACCCTCTCAACACTTAGAAGACATCTGCTAGAAGACATTCCCTCAGTTCACGAAGAAACAAGTCAACCAAGGAAAGTCTCACCAATCCACATTCAATTCACTCCACAATCTTCATTTGGATTACAGCAGACCACTGAAGACCTACCTTCAGTTGGATTTGCTCAAGGGCTACTGCATGGAGCCACTACAAACATCCCAAAGACTCCCCAAACAACACTACGGAGTCTGAAGTTAGGGATGAAAACTGTAAAGCTCCCGTCTCACTTGGAGACACCAACATCAGGCAGAACCAGGTCTATAACTAGGAGAAAGCAGACCGACAAAACTCAAGAAGCATCTCCATCAAGTATTAACAGAAATATACAGAGGATGGATCAGGACATCTATGAAATCAGGCAATGGACAACGGATGCTCTCAGAGAAGTGATTGATGTACTGCAAAAGACAACAGCCAAGACAGCAGATGAGAACGACCAAAGGGAGCACTACTTTGATGTCTTATATGGTCTACTTCAAAAAGTGACAAGGCAAACCCATAAAACCATAGGAATCAGTCAACAACACTATCTACAGACTACTGCAAATTACAACAAACTGCATACTGCTCAAACTGCAAAATTCCAAAGACTACAAATACCATACAAGACACACAAACTCAACTATAGGGCCACGTCCTTAACAATGGCAAGAGACTTTCTCTCTTGGAATCAAGAATAGACGCAACCCTAAGAAGAGCCACAGCTACACAAAACAACATGGCAGCCGAGCTCCTGGCACTCAAAGAAGCTGTCAAAGACCTCTCCAAAAGCTTTAATGCAAACAAAAAGGGGGAGAACCCTCCAGTAGAGCGAACTACTGCAATAGAGCGAACTCAGGAGAAGGCAGCTCCAAGGACTACAGTCGAGGAATCAAGCAGCAGACCTGCAGCAAAGCAAAGGCCAAGGCTTGCAGCAGATAGATTCACCAGCAGACTTACAGACGAGCCCAGGTCTGCAGCATAGGGGTCCAGCAGCAGACCAGCAGAACAAGGGCTTAGGTTAGCAACAGAGCAAAAAAAAGAAGAAGAAAAAGTACAAGCAGCCTAAGGTTCTGTAGCAGGACTATCCTTCCAAGACAGGACGGAAGGATTAATCCTTAGGATAAAATATAAGTCCTCTACATTCTGTAAAATTTATTCTTAGAAATGAATGAATAGGTGTTCTTGCTGTTAGAATTTCTTAGGAGTTTTGTTTGTATCAATTTATGGGGAGATTGTTAGGAATATGCAATCCCTCCACTTGTATAGAAATTGATAAACAAAACTTAGGAAGAAATTATGTATGTATTAGATGCTTAGGATGTAATAGTTAGTCAAGTAGTTACAGACTAGGGCCGTAGATACAACAGAGTACAGCTGGGGGCAGCAGAGTAGCAAGGCACAGAAGTGCAGTAGAGTGCGGACGACCTGAGTGGTACAGACTACTAGAGGGACTAAAATTTACATGCCAAAGATCAATCACATGCAACAGCAAAAGGTCTAAGTATTCTCACGATCTGGGATCCTTCCTATGTTCAAGGCCAGTTCCAGCAGCAAAGAGAAGTAAGCCATATTGAAGTGCAAGCAATCAAGCCGAGTTGCAGAAGACTAAGTGTAGTGCTGGGTGCAGACGAAGCTACACTAGTAGGCTGAGCAGATGAGGTCTGGAAGCTGTTGAGTGGGAGTTGAGTTGCAGCAGACTGGCTGTAGTACTTGGTGCAAGTGAAGTTGCCGAAAGGCTGGATTTGAAGACTTTACAACAGAGCTCATGAAGCCGAGGTACAATAGAGGCTGACAACAGGGCTACAGTAGAGGCTGCAGCAGAGGTGCAGCAGAGGCATTGCAATAGAGACATTGCAGTATAGGCATACAGTAAACCTGGTGTGTGAGGCTGGGTGCAATATGAGTTGTGCTGGAATGGAAAGGAACAAGGAAGGGATAAAAAAACAAGAAGATGAGGCAAAGGTGATGTGTACTGGATCAGAAAAGGTGAAGCCAAGTCAGTCTACTATAGTAGAGGACAAAGCTATCACCATCAGATAGTACAAACACGGATTCTGGTTCTCTAAGCCTATAAAAGGGGACTCACAGCGCAGAAAACAAGGTTAACGAGTCTGAGAAAAGTTGAACATCATTTAAGAGCTTTCAAAAGAAGAAAAGCCTTGAAGACTCGCTGTGCGTGAGCTGAATCGAAGATTCAGGATTTCTGAAGAAGGTTCACTAGTCTACAAGTGAACAACAACAACTGCAGCAGAGCACTGCAAGATCTAGATTCATCATCCTTTAGTAAGTAAGATCTTGTTATAAAGGGGTTTTCTTATAAGTCATAAACAAGAAGATAATGAACCTCCTCTTGGCTTGACTACACTGGTCATGACCAAGGGAAGACTGAACTAAGCTTCTGTTATTTGTTGGTAGCAGATGTCTGAACCAGTATAAAATCCTATGTCATTTACTTTCGCACTGACTATCACTCCAATATCTGTTAGTGAAGAACTTTAAATCTAAAGAGACAGGCTTTACAAAGCTAAAGTCTCAACTGCAAAACTTCCGCATTACTACAGCAGACTCAGGCAGTGCAGACTAACCCATAGCTTCACTGCACTATCCGGAGAATTTTTGAGATAACCTATTCACCCCCCCCCCCCCCTCTAGGTTATTTCTGGGACTTTCAAAGTCGTTTCTTACAACAACC
>JAOVYX010015928.1:0-26215 GCA_035668315.1 Drosera spatulata | reverse complement strand
AGTAACCCGTGGCCCCGCCACTATGGCGTAGAAGCCGCTGCATGCATGCAAAGAGGATGGGGGATGCCCATCGCTCCTTAGTTAGTTTACACCCATGACGATGACTCAGATGATAATATAGGAGTGCAATGACTCAAACTCAAGCCACCAAGGTTATTCAGGGAAACAGATGATCGCTATGGATCGAAGAAGGACATCAAGTTTGACCTTCTCAACACTTTCAAGAAACGACCAATGATCCGCAAGGGATGTCAATGCTGTCCTTATCAGTTCAAGGAGACGATGTTTCTTATTTGTTTGCTTTTTATTTGTTCACAAGACATTTAGGGATCATACTGAGCATTATTTTACGTCTGCATGTCTCCATGCAAAAATGCTAACGAAACCCTAGTTTCGTTTATCGTATAAGTTCCATAATTGAGTATAAATTCCTCATATCGCGCTTTAAGCATTCACATATTCAAAGTAATACATCCATGACCCCCTTTTAAATCATTATTTGCATTAGATGGCGTCTTCTAATCCAATGCATGCATCCATGCATAAATTAACGAAACCCTAATTCCGTTATCGTCTCAACGCATCTATTA
Organism: Drosera spatulata; assembly: GCA_035668315.1. NCBI lineage: Eukaryota > Viridiplantae > Streptophyta > Magnoliopsida > Caryophyllales > Droseraceae > Drosera > Drosera spatulata. The sequence goes on along the minus strand of JAOVYX010015928.1, from coordinate 25,625 downwards.
AGCAAATAAGCATATCACTATTTGGATTTATGGTTTGTATCGTCTAGGTAGCTTCCTTACCTTCTGTACTTACAAAAACCGTTTGGTTTGTTAAGCCTTGTCATGGACCGGGTCTATGACGGCATAACGTCACATGCCGGGCACTCCGGATTTCGGGGCGTTATACAATAGTATCATTAAAGATAAGGATAAAGTCAACAATCAAGCATGTGTTTGATAATTCATGATGTCATACAATTGATCAAATGATTGAGATGAAAGTTGTTTATTATCGAGTCAATCATTTTTCACTAGATATGATTAAAGCAAATAGTGAAAGGGTATGCGTTGCACGGGTGGCACAATGGTATGATTAAAGATAAGGATAAAGACAACAATCGAACATGTGTTTCATAATTCATGATGTCATACAATTGATCAAATGATTGAGATGAAAGTTGTTTATTATTAAGTCAATTCTTTTTTTATTAGATATGATCAAAGCAAATTGTGAAGGGGTAGAAATGCGTAAGGATTATGGAGTTTGTTAGATTAAATGATGAATACTTCAGATAATACAAATTGACTCTCGTTCTCTCTTTTTTGTGTTAAAAGGATTCCTCCTGTAAGTGCATTGCACAGTAACATCACAATGGTGGAAGCCAAGATCTTTTCATAGAAGCTCCCATCCACATTTTCTCACAAAAAGGTTACAAGCTGACATGGTTAGTCTAGTGGTTCTAGATATTCTTCCACAAGCTACAGTGCAACAGCTCTCACTATATATATTGCTCAATGGTGCAATTGCATTCAGCATCGTCCTGAGCGCATTACAGTCTAGCTATATATCTTCTGATAAAGGGTCATAAGAATGGATATTTCGCCTTTGAGTTTCGAGAAGGTCGAGGGTGAAGCCACAGGTTTCATGTCTAGGTGGCTTAATGGTTTAGCTGAAGTGTTATGCGGTAGTGTCGTAGGTGTGGTTGTGATGGCTAGGCGGATTGCAATGGAGGATCCTCGACGGGTGATTCATGCTTTTAAAGTAGCGCTAGCCATAAGTATAGTGTCGTTGTTCTATTACATACATCCTTTATATCATCATGGCCTTGGCGTCTCTACCATGTGGGCGGTCTTGACAGTTGTTGTCGTCTTTGAGTTTTCTGTAGGTGAGTTCATTGTTAGCTCCTCCCTACATTTCTTAGAAAAAAGGTGGTCTACATGACTACAGATCGTGGCATTGCTTATGTGTCACATCGGACGGATGTTCTTATCACGTGAGAGTAACATCATCCAATTAAAAAATTTCACATGTAAAATAAATTATTTTATTGATGAGACTCGTAAGAAGAAATACATGATTTTGATTAGACGATATCATCACGCGACATATGAAAACATCACTTTTTCTTTTCTTTTTTTTTAGATTGCATCTTTTATGCTAACAATGATGAGTCTTTAACATAACTTTCAGGAGCCACGCTTGGTAAAGGTATAAATCGGATGATCGCGACATTGCTGGCAGGATTCCTGGGGGCCTCTGCTCATCAAATAGCCGATTCCTCAGGAAAAATTGGAGAGCCCATAGTTCTTGGAGTGTTTGTTTTCCTGATAGGTAAGAATCTATTCTAGTCCAAACCAGCAGGATATATACTCACACCAACCAATGCTACTGAACTAAAGTTACTTTTTCTCTTGGCGCAGCTACAATAGTCACATTCATGAGGTTCTTCCCGAGGTTGAAGGCGAGATACGACTATGGCCTAATGGTCTTCATTCTCACTTTCTCCTTGGTCTCTGTATCAAGCTACCGAGTTGACGAGATACTGAAAGTCGCAGAGCAGAGACTGTCGACGATTATAGTGGGGAGCTGCATTGCTATGCTCGAGTGCATCTGCATTTGCCCTGTGTGGATGGGCACTGAGCTGCACAATCTCATTGCTAGCAATATTGATAAGCTAGGCTGCTTCCTTGAAGGTAATATATAGGCTTTTTGGTACATGTCACGGGCTATCCAAATATGATATATGCACAATTTTTCCACTCACCTGATAAAACAATTTGTGAAACAGGATTCGGTGGAGAATACTTTGACGCATCGGATGATGGGAAGGCAAAGGATAACAAGTCCTTTTTGCATATGTATAACTCAGTCCTTGCCTCAAAAGGGCAAGAAGAGAACATGGTGAGCACTTCTAATTCTCTCTGCCTCCATATTGCTTCTTAGAGCCGTTAGTCCGCCCCACAACATAAATTTTGCTCTGAATCTGTGCAATCACGTGGAATCCATGGAACATGCACGGGTTCTATCCGAGTCGCCGAGGGGGACAGTAACCCTTGGCATGTAATTTTATTTTAATGTAACAGATATCTTGGTGTTATGATATCTCCTTCAAGAATCTTCTTATTTATATTGTCCTTGTTCCTTAGGCAAATTTGGCAAGATGGGAGCACGGTCATGGAAAATTTAGATTCAACCATCCGTGGAAACAGTATCTGAAGGTCGGAACTCTAGCAAGACAGTGCGCCTACAAAATTGACACGCTTAGCAACTACCTCAACTCAGACGTCCAAGTAATTCCCTCAATTCAAGTTTCAGCTCAAGTCAATCCTAAATCTTCCTAGCAAATATTCCATGCTAACATGTCCAATCTTTAACTCTCACAGGCATCGCCAGAAATCAAACAAAGCATCCAAAACGCATGCATCAAATTGAGCTCGGAAACAGGCAAAGCGTTAAAGGAACTATCTCTCGCCATGAAGAAAATGAGGCGATCATATCAAGCCACCGCCCACATCTCACGATCTAAAGCCGCAGCTGAGGAGTTAAAGTCATTGCTTAAAGCTTCAGCTTGGGAGGAGTTCAATCTCATTGATGTCTTGCCGGCTGCAACAGTAGCTTCCCTACTGATAGACATTGTCGCCTGCACAGAGAACATAGCAGAGTCCGTCCATGAACTTGCCTCACTAGCGAAATTCAAGTCCAACGACAAATTAGTGGTTCCTGATCAGCCTGATTTGGAAGATCCAGGAAACGAATATCGACCATCAACACTTCAGGATTTGATCGCGATGAGTCGCTAACCCGCTTGTGGCTCATTGAAATGTACTGAACTAGTGAAACAAGTTGAACCTTTAGAATCTAAGTCCTGTTTAAAAAGTTGTAGAAAAATTTACAAATTACTTGTACTGTATCCATAGCCTCAGTGCTCAATCTTTATTAAATATATCTCGAATTCTTGGGCAGCACACAGATTTCCGAACAGTTATGCATTTGGTTAAACCATTTCACTTGTTAGCGCATATAGGCGAATCCTGTCATATTTGATCCAAGCATTGAGGTTGTCGTTGCAGCAATCAATTGGCAGTATATTGTAATTATGTTGTTGGTTTTTTTTTTTACATATATTGAAATTATGTTGTTCTATGGATTATACAACAATCACAGCTTCTCACAAATTCAAATAAAAATCAAGTTCTAACAAAACGCAGATACAGACAATGCTTATGTTAGCGAAGGGACAGAAGCTGCTCTTAGTGAGGAAGCAAATGACCAGGAATTGAATTAACCATTCGACCCTACTAAGACCAAATATTTGGTCATGAAAAAGAAAAAACATAGATCAACTGGGCTGGCCATTTTCCTTTTGTGTAAACAATATATATATATTTATATATAAAATCCCATTTAAAATTGGAGTACTCATTTTATCCTGGATGATATGAATAAATCAATAAAATTGTCAAATGTCATTTCTGTTTATATAAATATCAATCACTAAGCCATAGTTGAAAAACAAATGTCAAACTGGTTTGGCCATGAAAGAAAACAAGTGATGACTTTAAAATTCTAGATCGAACCGAAAAAGGCCCATGAGAGTGACAAAGGTCTTCGACATCTGTTTTTTTCATCCACCCATCTACAATACCTGAATTTGACACTTGCTTAAGAAAAACCGCAATGAGAACAATGAGAAGATCGACGGAAATTACCCATTTGGACCTTACGAGAAGCGTTGATCCATCATTTCGTACCTCAATAAAACTAGTACAATGCAAGCCGACACTACCACTTATCATCGTGAAATTGGTCCCAAGTCCCAACATTATCTCCACTGCTTACCTCACTATATTGCTCTTTGATGACGAATTATTTCTAACGCACTACTGTAAAACGGTTACAAGTAACAAAGAAAGACAAGCCTGAGCCAGGGACGACACAGCAGCATGTCACGAACAGGTTAAAATTGTAAGATTTGCGTTACGGAATTGCCTCTAGACAATTCCATATTTTTCTAGAGTTTTCTTGAGAACTCTAGAGTTCTCCGGAATTCTCTAGAATTCCCTAGAGTTTGGTAGAATTCTCTAGGAAATTCTTGAGTATTTTTGTACATAGGAGAAGAGTCTAGGAGACTCTTGTATGTTCTTGTATGTTCTTAGGAAGGGAAGAGTGTGGAAGAGTCTAGATGGACAAGTCTAGAACTCTCCATAGAGGTGTATATAAAGGGGTGAGGCCTTTGGACAAGGCATCTCATCTCATCTCATCCCACACCATCCCAAACTATCCAAGTCATTACAAACACTCTTGTAAGTTCAAAGCTTTGTAATCTTCCAAAGTTCTTAATACAAAGCTTGTTTCCAAGTTTCATACTCTCTTAGCGTTCACAAACATCATCTTTCGGTGACGAGAAGGCTGAGCTCAAGTGAAGGTGTGAGTAACTTGAGTGCCGCACGGATTGCAAGAATCTAACCCCGTGACAAACAGCTTACCAAACCAACGACCTCGAATATCAGACCTGCTCGTCTATATCTTATAGAGAAACAACACTACGTAGGTGAACCTGCGACGATTAATGATAGATGTGTCATATTAGTACACTTCCTTAATCCAATTCAGCCCGTGGGTCCGCGACATTATCCACAGACAAAGATCTCATAATATCTTAGAAATGAAGTTAGATTTTTTGATAAAAGACAAAAAAGATACAGTAAATAGCACCAAAGAGATGGAACTTGACAAGTTGGCCGGGGAGTGGAGGCCAACAAGGTTACACTTTTCATGCGCAAAAAATACACGCCTTTTTCACTTCTTCATACTATGAAAGCTGAGCGATGTGCTGAATGTTGATCGCACTTGGGGCTTTTTATTCAACGTTGAATATCTGTGTCAAGAAGAGCTCACAAATATCACATAAAGATCACACAGAAGGGGAATAAATAGAACCCAAAGTGACATTCGTGGCATGCAACATATCTATATCTTGGCTTGCAGCTTGCAAACTAGATACTGCTAGTTGTAAAAAGTTAGTGGACTTCTGTGCTGGTAAATGTTCTTTGAGGGGATAGATACAAGTTGAGAGACCCGAGATATATTTATCCATACTTATTACAGTGTCGATGGTCAAGATATTATGGCAAAATATCCCACTAAAGGTGAGAATTCACCAATTTGAATCGACGTTTTTCACGCTACTTCAATCATCTGAATGATTTTGCTTGGAGTGTTTTGATAGATGTTATGGATAATGTTCGTCATGGTAGTTTCTCAACTAAACATGTTACACTAAGAGCCACGACTTTTCCAACTAGTGGATAAAAAGGTAACTCAACTCTTGAAAGTTGAAACTTAAGGTTATAGATAGTTCAAGCAAACCTTTCAATTAAGTATTGCAACGTGCAAATTTTTTGCAAGGCCATGATTCAACATCGATTTTAAACAGGGAAGAATATAGTATGGCTCAAAACATAGATTATAGTGCAAAATGTGAGGAAATATCTTGAGCCATGTAGTGTTTTGAGGTCTCAATATCTTCTTGTTGCGTTGAAAAAGTGACTGTTTCAGCATGCATTATGGTACACAAGTTGAGCATCTATTAAGTTAAGCTATGAAAAATCTTAACCATTGGACAAAAAAATTTGAATAACTACTGTAAAATTATTCGTAATACGTTCAAAATTCAATGTAATAGAAGTAATATATTAGTAAAATTATCATTAATTAGTACGAGTAATTTAATCAATTTAAATAAAAAAATTAATAGAAATGTAATAGCTTTTTTTTGAAGAGCCAAAATAATGATAGCTTAAATATATTAATTATAAAATATTATATACATTACCCGAATCAGTTATATACATCTCCTAATTTGAAAGCAAAAAGCAAGTAATGCAGCGTTTCTTTTTCCCAAAGAATAATATGGTATTTCTGGATAATTTAGTCTATTAATAATATCTGATCCGATTTTAACCGTTTTTTCCACAAAATCATTTCGTTTAAGGCAACAATCAAAATGCAATGTGGAACTAATCCGTGGATATAGCAGAAGGTAGAATGCTCAATTAATGAAGTTTCGGTGCTTCTCAAGTATTTATTCACACAAAATTGAATTGAAATGTTGGACTAATCTCAACTACAAAATGCACACCTAGTGCGATCTTGGGTAAAGAACTCTACAGGGCACCAATCTATCAACTAGTGCATAGATCCATGGCATGGCCAGTTGGTGAATTTCGAATACCAGCGCTTCTTTGTAAACGAGAACTTCCAAGTCCTAAGCATGAGATTTGTGTGGAAGTCTTACAAAATTATCCGTCCTGCAATGTGCAGTTGATGCTGATGCCCTCCTCTTTGACCTCACATCGTTCTTTGACAAGGTTTGAGTTTCACAGATTCAAGTTCAGCTGGGTTCAGTAAACAAGGGATTCTTCAACGAGACCTGAATCAACTATGAACTATCCATGCTTCCAAACATAGGTCTTCAGAACAAAATTATCTATGAATCTCTGCCTTCGCTTAGCGTAGCTGACCTATTCGACATGCGTTTCTTGCAAAACTTCATGGCAACTCGCCCAGGATCGAGCACCATGGATGATTGTTGATAGGTTCCATTATCTGAAAGAATAAGCTTCTACTCATCAATCAATGCAATAAGCATGCCATGTTATGAAGTAACCGACAGCATACCCATAGGCTTCTCATCTAAATTTAGTGACTAGCAAGAACTTCCTATCCTGAGTGAAGAGAATCTCAACATGGCTAGCTTTTCCGCATCCATAGAATCACCTCTCACCTCGCTCCGCATTGTGATGCAGCTATGAATTGCTATGCATCCTCTTCGATTCCATAATCATTCCATCATATGTTCTACAGCAAGTCCTGGACTTTGTCTCGTGTTCGTCATTCCAATACCATGGATCTTTCCTTTGAGCATCATCATCTCCAATTCGAGTTTCTCAACAGATAACTCATGTTGGACGCGGTTCTTGTGTAACTGATGCATGTTCCCTAACGAACGAAATCAACGGGGAAGCATTTGCGCGAAGGCATCTTCCCCTAACAGTAACATCAACCACCCCGCGCACCTACACAACCCCAAGAACGCCCGCCACAAAACATCATCCGGCTCCATCTCCATCCCCTCCATCAACTCCTTCGCCTCCTCAATCCTCCGAAGCAAATCAACTCCTTCGGAGGATGGAGCAAATCAACCAAACAAGTATGATGCTCCAACGTTGGGCTAACCCCAAACCTCCTCCTCATCCTCCCAAACCACTCCCTCGCTTCCTCCACCATCCCTCTGTGCCCACATGCACTCAACACCGTAGTAAACACCTCATCCGGCCAAACCCCTGCCGCCACCATCCTCTTAAACAACCCGAAAACCTCCCTCCACACTCCATGCTTAGCGTACGCCCCCCCCCCCCCCAATCATCGCACTCCACGACACCAAATTCCTCTCAGACATTCCATCGAACACCTTCTGTGCACTCACCAAATCCCCGCATTTCCCATACACGCTCACTAGCCCGTTACAGTTCGCCAAATCTGACCCGAACCCATTAACGATCCCGAACCCATGAACCCTAACCCCAATCCTCAGCACCGAAACCCCACCTACCACTCTCAACACCGCCGGCAAAGTATTCCCATCGATGGGTCTATTTTCCCAAACCATTCGTCCAAAAAGGGCAATCGATTGTTCAAATTGGTTCAAGTTAAAGAAACTCCTTATCAGGGTATTATAGCGAAAGGTGGATTTGCGATTTGAGATGGAGAAGATGCATGCGGCGTCGGAGATTTGGGAACAGGAGGCGTAAGAGGAGATAGTTTTGAGCGGATGAATTCGTTGTGGGAGATTCCGAGCTTGATTGTGCTGCAATGGAGGAGTTGGAGCGTGAGGAAGGATTTTGTGGTGAGGATTTTGTAGAGGAGGGTGGTGATGATAGGGATGGTGTGGGGTGGTGGTGGCATTGGTGGTGGCCGGCGGCGGCGACGGTGGGGATTAGAGTTTAGGCTTTGGGTTACGAGGATGGAGTGGGCTGTTTGAGTTGGGGGTGGAAATGGCCCGGGCCAGGCCGGGTGGAGAGGCTCCTATTTGGTTTGGGCTCTGTATCTTGAAACAGAGTTTGCGATTGCGTCTATTCGGATTGAGGTAACTGATTTTGATTCTGGTTTCACTAATCAGACCATTTGATAACATATATGCGGCGAATGACAGGAGTAGAACTTACAAGGAAAGACAAGACGATATGATATTCGATATTGTACTACATCACATTTATATAAGCAAGAAATAGGGTTTTTCAGTTTCAATTCAGAGACATAATATCAGTTACCTGCTAAAAGTTTCTCTATCCGATGTTACCTTCGTGCACTAATACTACTATATGCGGTTATCATTTACTCGTAGTGTCTTGCACTGTTGCTTGCAGCTTCGTGACCTAAAAGAGATCATCAGAAGATCATCAGCTGAGTTCTAGTAATGAAACAGGTACCAAAAAGTACACTCCTACAACCCTGTGCTAAGCTTCATCAAGGAGTGGTTTTGGGCTTCCTTGGTCCTGCGCCATTGTGGTGCATTGGGTCAGGACCTGATGGAACCTTCCTCAACTGACTCACTGCCACCACAACCTTGCTTGCCCGGATCATCGTCGAGTCATGCTCAGGCTGCATCACCTCCTTAGCTCCACTGCTGTTCACCAATTCCATCAGCATCTGAACTCACAATTAAATGCATCAGTCTCATTTTATAACACAAGACATAATGTCAACACAAAGATGTCCCAGTTCAAATATTTAACCTTTCTGCTTGTCTTTGAGTACAATGCAGAGGGATCTTGTTGTGGATGGAGATCGGTGGGATATGAAAGGAAGGCGTTGATGTTGTGAAGCATCAAAAGGAAGCTTAAGGCCAAGGTGAGACCAACTCTGTTAGCCATTTTGATACAGCTTTGTAACTTAGATTCACTGTTTCACTGCTGTGATATTGGTAAGCTGATGAGTTGGAATGGAGAGGGGAAGGGTGAAATTTATAGAGGTGGGAAAGTGAGAGTGAATTAATAAGTGGGGTTGAAACTGAATCCAAATGATTGCATGGCGCTGCAGCACGGGATTTATGTGAGGATATTGTGAGCTGGTGTGATTAGCAAGAATAGATTAAAAGTAGATTTTGTTTGATGATGATGCAGAGCATGCATAGGAGAACCGAACAGAGGAGGAACAGTGTTTTGGGGGAAGATACTGACTTGATTATACAGAACTCAGAGAGAGAGCTCTGCCTGACGGCGCCGTCTTGGATGCATGACACTCCTCCAACGTCACTGCCTACAGCCTAGTGTAAGCATCATCCTCATCTTATTTGCATGTGCTTGAAATGTTTCGTTTCCGACTAAGGTGTAGCATGTCTCGTGTGTCCCGTGAAGATATATGTTTTGTTTTAAATTTGTCAGTGTTTATAAATCATATAAAAATTGAATTGATATTTCTTTTGTCAAATCCAGATACATAATCTCCTTTGGAACCAACGTTGAGAATGAACTCTCTGCTAGGTGAGTTTTCTAGGTTCCTAAACGCTGCAAGTGTCCAATGCCAAGGATTTTAGTACTTCCTGAACTTAAACTGATTAGTTTGATGGCTCAAGTGTAGTTACGTTCTATTGATCAAGTTATGACGTCTATCCAACTTGTTAAAATATCTTTTCCATTTTATTTAATTATAACCATTTTAATTTTCAATCTTATCCAAACAAATTTTAATCAGTGCTTTCTTTCTCTTTTATTTACTGTAACTAAGATTTTTTTTTTGTGACGAGGGTGTCCGGGTCAGCTCGCGCGCACCTCGACTAATCCTCCGAACACTGATAAGGCGCCCCCACCAGTATCGGGTAAAGCTTTCCCCACCAGTATCGGGTAAAGCTTTGATCGAAGTCAACGGACGTGGTCAACCTGAATTTTGAGAAACCTTCAAAAAAAAGATTGAGTCGAACATCACTACACCAACCCAGATTAATTTACTGTAATTAAGATTTGATTGAAAGGAATAAAAAAAAGAAAGTGTTAATCATATTTTTTTTATTATCCTCTTTTATTTATATAAGGATGAGATTGGGGGATGATTACAATATGCACAAGAAAAAGGGAAAGTAGGAGATGATAGTGGTAACATCACACCGCCTGATTCGACAAGCTGGTATAAACAGATAACAGTAGCCACTAGGACTGACTCATAGCATCTCCGCAGTACTAGTATATACCACCACTCTCCTGCGTACCCCATCGTCCAACACCAGCCGTACGATATCTCTGGAAAAGGCTGGCTGCTGGACTCATAGTTCCCCGTTATCTTTTGATTTGTAATTATTATTTCTTCTGTTTTATTTAAATGATAATTTTTTTAATAAAAATATCAAATTATTTTTATTTTATATAAAATTATTCAATCATTATTATTTATTTTTTTCTAACTCATCTTTCTCTCACATATTCATGAGAGCAAGATAATCTTCCCTTTTAAATTTAACACATATATAAATAATCGTGTTAAATCATTCGATTATAATTTTTTTCAGAAGAAGAAAATATTATTTAACCGGAGTAATTTTGTGTGTGTGCTAATGACTTTTTTTCCTACTCTAGGGAAAATATTGCCAAGACATGAATAATAATGGTCTAAGACTATGGGATCGTCTTGGTCTCACAATAAATATATTAATTTAATATTTTTTTCATTTAAAAAAATTTTAATCAATTGATCCGATATGTTGATCTATATGTATGGTGATTTTTGATATAAATGTTAAATTATTCTTTAATTTTTGTGAGCGAAAAGAGTGAGAAAAGGAAAAATTTATGAAAAGTAGTGAGGTGGGATGAGTTGATATAGTATAAAATAATAAAAAAAATATGGATATTTTGATTTTTTATAGAAAATAAATTTCCAAATATGATACTCCCTCCCGTTGATTATATAGAAAATATTACGCAATAATCATATTATTCATTACGCATTTCGATGTGTTATTTTTTGTATGTAAATGATAATATGAATTTTATTTTGGTTCACGATTAGTTTGTATCTTATATTATCTTTAATATTTTATGATAAATTTATAAAATACGTTTGATCATCTTACGGATCATTCATAACACCGTGAACTTTTATGTTCACATGTCCTATATTATGAAACGAAAAAAATAATATTATAATTTAATTGAGTCGATCTAATTTAAAAAATATTATAATTTTATTAAAAATAAATAAAAAAATATTGAGATAAATTTTGATAGTATGTCGACAAGATAAAGGACCCGGAGTGTGTGGAACGAAGCATTAATTTGGAATAGAAGGATACGAAATGATGCTTAATTTTGTGATCATCAAATATCCGGTGCTGCAAATATCGGTGGCTGTCAAGTGTCGAAACATCTTTCACCTTTATTCTGGGTATTTTGCTCCTTTTGGTACAATCAATGACGTGAGTCTTTGCCAGAATAAACCCAGCGAGCCCATCTCCCCATCATTTGTACTCCTATTATGTACAGTGCGACGTAAGATTCCATTTACATCTCTCCTCTCCGGCGTCTAAGTAAACACTTCTCTCTCTCTCTTTATATCTATGTTTTGAATCAATATCATCATCCATCGATTAAGTTTTTGCTTTTAAGTAAAGATCAATTGTACCTTGTCATGAATCAATTTGGATTATTTTAGTGATGTTCGATTCATTTTTTTTCTTGGAAGATTTTGGGTTCGAACCCCACTAGTCTTAAAATCCAGGTTGACCATGTCCTTTGGTTTCCGTCAAGACTTTACTCCATGTTGTCCACTAGCCTCAAAATTCAGGTTGACCACGTTCGTTGATTTTGACCAAAACTTTATCGGATATTGTTCGAGGGATTAGTCGAAATACGCACGAGTTGTTCCGGACATCCTCATCCTAAAAAAAAAATAAAAAATAAAAAATGATACCTTGTCATGCTGTTACCGTCCCGATTGGTAAAGGTTCAAGCGGCTCAAGCTCCAGAATAGAAGTTCTTCCAGAGAATTAAGCTCGTCACCAATGAAGCCATTAACTTGTTGGTATACTGTGAGGGATTTTTACATGAACTACTAACTCTTATCATACTCAATTATAACGTGCACAGCACTTTTTGGTTAGCAGTCCAATGGTGGATGGATATTGATAATTACCCCTCCTTTCATCGAGATTCTACTCAAATCTTTCTTGCAGCACTTTGGTTACTGCTTGCCTCACATCCTTTCTTCAAACCTTAGGTGATTAGACCAGGAAATACATACCAATGCAATGTTCTTTATGCACTTTCCATGAAAATCTGACAAATCCATGGACAATATGTAGATCCATTTTGAGTTGGAAACAGTATACTGACTTGAAAATCAACAGCAGATTACATTCACAAATACTACAACACAATCCCAGAGTAAAAGCCCCAGTCATAGACAAGCCAAAATCGTTTTACCAGGGGATTCTGCCGAATTCTACAAATAATGATTCAGCAAAATTTTAATATCGTACGCATGAAAAGCAAAAAACAGATGGTGAAAACATTAAGCAGCAAGATATGCCCAGAAGATAAGGTTTTTTTTATCCTTGATCAGCGACAACGTCAGGGTCCAAACCGAGGACCTTCCTCGTCCTCCCGACAAACAAGTCCTTGGACTTGATGTAGCCGGGGATCCGCCCTGTCAATGTGAACCAAGGAAACTGTGCCACGCCCTCCTTCCTGCCAAGAGAAACAATCGCGATGGCTGCACTAGCAGGCTGATACTTGACAAACTTAGTTTCACTCCCTCCGGCCAGTATTGTCTTGATATTTTTGGCTGCCTTCTCTGCGTGCTGCTGTGCTAAATACCCTTGTTTGATTTCCTGTCATACACAAAAAATTCATCACGGAACAGTTTGAACACAAAACTAGAATGATAACAAGCGTTCAACAACACTCTTTTTGTGGTTTTTCTACTGCTGTGTGATTGTTTGATCTTAGTAAGTGGTTTGAGATCATGCATATATCAATCAGCAATAGGTTAGTACAGACTAAGGTTCAAAACTTCACATTGCATACCTTCAAATCAGTAATATCCCCAATGGCAAACTTGTTCTGGTGACCCTTGATCCGCAGGTGCTCGTCAACCACCAATCTACCATTGCTGTCCAAGCTAGATCCCAAAACGGTGTCCTTAAGCCAGGCTGAAGCTAGAGGCACTCCGGTGCAAACAAAATGCACATCTGCTTCAATGGTCTCTCCGGCAGAAGTGGTGTAGGTTCTGGTCCCCGCAGAGAGTGACTGAAGATCCACATACTGATCCAACTTTACATCCACTCCTTTTGCTTTCAACCATTTCAATGTCTTGGTGGATGCCTTTGGCCCGATGAACTCTATCAGCCTCGAGCCATTGTGAACAAGAGTAACATTCTTATCAGGGTAATCAACAGCGATTTCTCCGGCTAACTCTACCCCAGTTGGCCCTCCTCCAATGATCAAGATGGACCGAGCAGCCTTTATCTTCTCATTTTCTGTGGTAATAAAACAACAGAGCAGAAAAAACCCTAGATAAGCAATCCAATCGCAACGATGTGTTGAAGAACCATTTTGATACCATTTTTATCAAAAGATTTATGCAATGATTTATTTTCTTGATGATATTTAAGAGCCAAATGTATGGCCATTAATATACCTTTCTCGTATTCATGAAGCCTCTCTGGCTTAGTTTTAGGAAAGGGAGCATCGTGGCCTGTGGCAATGACCAAAAAGTCATAGGGAACCTGTTGGCCGTCTTCAAGAGTTACTTCAGCATGGGATATGTTAATGGCTTTGGACGTGATAAGACGTACATTGCCTAGGTAATCTTTATGGTTGATCACAGACCTTTTCGCGATTGGTGGCTCTACCATGGCCCTCAAACTCGCCCATGGGATTTCGAAGTATTCCTTCCTGTTCCAGAAAAATGTCAGCACAATAAGAACAAGCATATTAGGACAGGGATGAATTAGGGATGACGAGAGACGAAAAAATAGGGTCTGAAACATAAGGCACCATGCCAAAATCAAATTGACACTAAACATAATGGGTCAGACACTGGGATAGAGAGGAGATGGAAGCTTCTTCGAAGGCTCGAAGCCATGTCGGAGATTAACTGAAGAAAACAACTAAAAGAAGCTTCAGAGCTCATGCAAGGTGAAATCATCAATAGTTAAATCATCAATAGATCAACGGAACAATCAAACACGTATATAGATAAAACAATTTGACTAATCCATTCTCTTATTTTTGCTCATCATTCTTGATTGTCCTAAACGAGGCCTAAATCCTAGATTTCTGTTACTATCTCATACTCCCTTTGTCCCGAAAATATTGAAACGTTTTGACTTTGCATGCATTTCGATACAAAGTTTGTCACGCGTGCAACGACGTTCAAACGTTGTTTTTTTTGTAAATTAAACGTGAAACATCAATGATTGTGTAAGTTACGTACTTAAACATAATACATGTAGGACGATCAGACGTGATTCGATATATAATCGAGACTTATATTCATGCGTATAGAATATACATATATGTTGCAATTAATATGGGACGGAGGGAGAAAATATGGACCTCATCTATATCCAATGACTCTTGTGTGAATCTGTACATGCCTCAGTTCATGGAAAACAATCAATCCATCAATATAATAGTAGAACTCGCGAAAAAACCTAGTCGCATTGAAATCGGACAACACTATACTTAGGGTATTGTGATCCCAGAATAGTTCAAGTAATGTGATTGCGCCGACAAAAGGAGACGGCCATCTACGTATGCAACCACAATAAGGCTGAATACCCCTTCTAGATAGTTAGTCAAACTCTTTGATGAACTCTCAAACATTCCCGTGTTGTTACACATGCTAGACCAAAAGCGTCAAGGATCTAAAACCCGACCAAAATCATCATATTCATGTCAGAAACACCTCCAAAACACAATCAAAAGGTGATTCGGGGAAAAAGAAAAAAAAGATAAAGATCAGATGATGAAGAAATTGGTAGAAACATTTACGTGTCGATGAGGATGACATCGGCGTCGAACTGGAGAGCCTTGGCGGCGAGAGAACCCGCGACGCCGCCTCCGACGACCACCACCTTCCTCTTGCTGCTTCCCGATTCTTCCATCTCAATTCGCTCACAAAAATCCTCCTCTCAATTTTCCACAACTCGAGTTTCTCGTCTCGGATATCAGATATGGAACTAGTAAGATGAATCATTCATCATTGATCGTGTTTATTTATAAAGTATTTGGGGGCCGGAGACTGGTTGCTTGGAGAGGAAAATACAGGAGGAGAGTTTGTTGACGTGAGTGCAGATGTGGGGTGGCACCAAACCAAACAAAAACGAATAAACAAAAATGGGAAACCGAAGAGGAAGAACCTAGACAGAAATATTGGATGAACGGGGAGGATCAACTGGAGGAGGATCTTTCATGTGTGTTCTTCTCCTCACGTCGTCGTCTTCGGATTCTTTATATTGAATTCAAATTTCGTTAAGTATTCGTTCCATGTGGAATGGATAAAACAATTTTTGGGACACCCTGCCTGAAGTCTATCTTGGTTAAATTATCAAACGCCAAAAATCAATTGACAAACAACGGAATGAAAACTTGACCAACTAGCCCAAACACATAGTTGGGCTGTCGGAGAACATAGTTGGGCTGTTCTGGGAGAAGACCCAGTCCAACAAAAGCCCGTTCAATGAGGCTCATTCGCCGCAAATCGCACGTCACTGGTTGTGTTGTGTTGTGGAATTGAAGGTCTCGGTTGACCGAACGGGAACTGCACTTCATCAAGTTGTAACTACACTGTTGTATTCTTTTCCATTTTTTCCATTTTTTTCTTGTTGATGTATGAAGATTAAGGGCCATTTTGATATGATCTTTTTGTGTGTTTTGGCGAATATTGTTGGAGTTTTGACTATAATGTCTTAGGGTTTCATGTGGGTGGACAATTTATTGCAATTTCGAGACTGGCACAACTTTTTTCCCCCTTTAATTAGTAGCCATAAACCCTTAACTGATGCTTGAACGATGAATATCGACACACATGATGAAATTTCAAACATTACTAAACGATACTGCATTGGATAAAGCCATGTTTAAGCGAACTCACGGTTGCTTCTGGCTAACTCCGTGCAGCTACGAACTTACGACAACATTATAGAGAGGTGGTCACAAAGAAAGTCTCAAAGGGGTGAAGATTGAAGCATTTTATTATGAGTAGGATGAGTGAGCTGAAATAGTTGGTAATTCATCAAGGGTATCTGATGAATTAATGTGCTCTTCAATACGTGAAGAACAGGTGCATCCTGCGACATTTTAGCTCGATTTGTTTTGTTGGGTAAATTCTGCTTGTCCAAAAGGGTAAAATCAGGATCAACTGGTACTTTTGATTCAGGAATCTTTTCATTGTTTCCTACGTTCCCATCCTATCGTTTCTTTAGATTTGTTGCAGAAACCTCCTCTCAATTATAAGAAAAAACTTACCCTTCTTCATTCTCCTTATTTGCCTTTTGCATTATTCCCTGAATTATTCTATCCATCTCCTGTTCGTCATCGTGCAAGTGGTGGCTGCTTTGTTTTTGTATTCACTTTTGCTGTTTGTCTCCTTTGAATTTGTTCATCTTGTCCAAAAGAGCACAACAGGAGAAGCTTCTACTAGTTCCTGGTACAAAAGGCCAGCTGCCTATGATTTCGAAATCTGTTTTTCGGAAACGTGAAATTATTAGATATGGAAACAAGTAATAAAACGTCACAACGCTTTATTCAAGGTTTTTATCTGGCTTATGCCCTCCCCTGTTCTCCATTTCTTTCCTTCGTCTTCTTTACGAAAGCAGAAAAAAAAATCCACCACAACGAAAAATACAATCCACCACTAAATTCTTGGATCACATATAAATTCAATTCATAAAACGTCACGAATCGTTGCGTTTTAGGTAATTTACATTTTTATGTTGTTTATCATGGTATTTTTGTTGCGAATTTGATTTGATTGAATCCTTATATTTTGGTGAAACCGGAAAATAATTGATGTCAATTGTGTGGTTATTGATGTGTTGGGTTGTTATATCCGTGGATATAAAATTTTTGATAAGAATTTTGTTTAAAATTTAATCTCCTCTACTCAAATCCTAAATATATATCATTTTACTAATTTCGTAAAAATATCTTTTTCTAGACTACTCAAACCCAAATCATAGAATTTTATATTCACTATCCGAATATAATTAAAGTGTATAGTGATCGACATTGAATTTTATAATTTTCAGTATATTTTTTGAAATTATTGACTATTGCAGTAGTGTTTGAGGAAAAAATACTCAATTTTTATTGATTGTAAGGAGTTTAGACTATAAAACATCATAGTCAATGATGCTTTATTCATTATCGTGTAAAACTATTGTTGGTTGTACAACGTCACGAGTAGAGACGACTTAAAATAATAAACGTCATTGATTATGATGCTTTACTCATTATCACGTAAAACATCACTATTTTTATTTCTTGTTTTTATTTAACAATTTTGCATTTTCAAAAAGATGTTCCCTATGATTTTTGTTTAACAGAGGTATGTTATTGACTTGCAGTTCTTACATTCAAAAGTACCTTTGTGTCAGAGGGCTGAAGTTGGGCATGGTACCCGGGTGAGGGTGCTTATACTGGTGGAGTCATCTCATCATCCCCGATCCGTACATAATTTCATCCTTGATATGAAGACATTGTTTGTTTATGTTATTGGGAGTGTCTGATTCTCTGACCATGTAATGATTTTTTATTATTGAATTAATTTTTTTTACGATTCAACTCATAAGATATCGATATTATTATAGAATAATATGATTGGGTGACATATCTAACTATCCGATGGCACACAGTACACTGACTTTTATGATATGAAGAATCTTGACAATGAAACACTAGCGAAAGAAAAGTGACGGTGGCATGAATTGGGTGTGGGGATTGAAAGCAGAGTATTGTTGGGAGCCTTAGTATTTATCTTGAAAGCCAAGTTGATGGATGGGCTTGTTTTAACTTCTTGGTTAATGTTTTGTGCTGCTTTATCATCATACAGTATATTTCATCACCCACCCCCACCTGTATTCAGCCAATTCAGTTTGTGATTTGGACCCCATCACACCGCCTCACAATTCTTCCCTTTCACTTGTTTGTTCTCGATCATCTGCAAATAATGCACAATGCTTCTGCATCAGCTGTACTAACATCTGCAGAAAAAATAATCGTGCTGTGTGAACTGTGTAACAGTCTAACTGAATCGTGAATCGTGAATCGTTGTTTTTTCTATGATGCAGGAACTCGATCGTGTGATCGTTTGAATGTACATCATGTAAACCTTAGTTAAAAGGATTAGTATGCAGTTGATGGATAGTTCGAAGCCATCCTGATTCAGAGATGACCAAGTCAGGTTTGGTGTAAACATTAAGTTCATGATACTTGGTCAAGTTTACAAAAACGCTAGTCGAGTTAGATTTGAACCTTGATCGTCAAGATGGTGGTGTAATTTTCGAGCAAGCTAGACTACAGTACAGTGGTTGAATCATCTTCCACTTCATGAGAGGAAGATGTGATGCTTGCTTCAGAAGGGTCATTTCTTTGGGTGATCGACAATGGAGCATCAATGCATGCTACTTCTTGAAGGGACTTCTTCAAGACAGATACGGCAGGGGATTATAGTTCTGTCAAGATGGGTGATGATGGTGTAGCTAGAGCGGTTGGCATCAGAGATATTTGTTGGAGATGGATAATGGTATGTTGTTTATTCTCAAAGGTGTCAAGCGTATTCCTAGTATTCGTTTGAATTTGATTTCCACAAGTAAGCTTGACGATGAGGGATATGTTAGCATATTCGGCAATGGTATATAAAAGATTGCCAAAGGCTCTTTGTTGGTTGTAAGAGGTAAAAGATGTTCAACTCTTTATGTTATGCATAGTAAGATTCGCAAGGATGTGATAAATGCCTTGGATGATAAGGATGCATCGGAGTTGTGACATGGGAGGCTTGCACATATGTGCGAGAAAGGAATGATGCTGTTATCCAAGAAGGAGGCTTTGCCCGATGTTCGTTAGGTAAAGATGAGAACTTGTCCTCATTGAGGGGGAGATGTGTTGATGATCCATCCAAGATATGAGAAAATATTTTCTTTTTCAATAGAAAGATGTGAAAGTTTTTTTTTTTGGAGATATTAGATTTTTTTTAATTATGTTATATTATTTAATATCTTATTTAGAGAAATTCATGTGGTGTTGCCCACTGTTTTTTACGAACTTGGAGGAATCATATAACACAAGAAATGTCATGATAAAACAGCAAGTATCAACTATTTTTCCACTAGAAAATAAGAGACCAAATGGAAAAGTGAAGAAACTTTCCCGGTGGAAGCATTTAAACTTTGTGGATGAAAAAAGGAGTCCTACTAGCTAGCTAGCTGTACTTATAAATTCATCTCATGGTTACCCAAAAAAAAAAAAAAAAAAAGTTATGTGGCTTCACGTGTCAATTTAATTCATTTTGCTCTTCATTGAGGTTTAAAATTGGGGGCGAGCCTAGCCCACAATTGAACACTCTTGTGATATGGAACAATAAGGTGCAATTGTCATATCTATGACATCCAGTTTCTACCTGTAAATATATGGGGATATTTGAACTACATCAACGACAATTGATACAAACGTTAATCAATATGCATATAGATCATTGAAATTACAATGGACGGTTGCGATATGTTTCTTACGTGGTCGCCACTCGTTTAGCGGGACATAAATAACGCAAGAGGACCACTTCTATGGAGAAAGGTGGCATGGCATGTTTACCAAAAAGGACCTTCGACAGACAAGGTCCTCTACTCCTCTTTAACCCAATTAGCAGCACATGGCCTTCTTCATTCCATTTTCTATGCACAGTTGATGCCAACGCCCATCACCATTTCATTCTAACTGCCTACTCCACTGTTCTCAGGAAAAAAGTACTTTGAAATCCGATCCCGTAAATCAATGAAAGTTATTTAGTTTGCATCGTAAATGGTCATTTGTCGTGTCCAAGTTGATTATAGTTTATGTTTCCCGTAAGTTCTAACCACGTTATTGCAAAGATGGTATGGTTTACATTTATCCATGTACTGAGTACTTTACTACGTACTTCTTTGATTTTATCCAGTGGAGTAACTCAGCATTCGATCTACCAATGTACTTCTGAATTGAGGTTTTCTCATTTCACCTGTACAACTTCAATTTCTTCAGAATGCTCGCAAGGTTGAGGATTGAACCATGTGAAAGTAATTGTCATAGTTTTTCTTCAGAGAATTTGTCGGTTGTTTTGAAGATGGTCAAAATCGTCGAACATATTTACCTTCGTCTTCTGTAATTGTGATGATGGTTACATCGGAGATCATTGTTGTTGACTACTGGTTTAGTAACTCAATGTCTTGGTAATTC
This sequence comes from Drosera spatulata, assembly GCA_035668315.1. Taxonomy (NCBI): domain Eukaryota; kingdom Viridiplantae; phylum Streptophyta; class Magnoliopsida; order Caryophyllales; family Droseraceae; genus Drosera; species Drosera spatulata. Next base: position 4,877 of record JAOVYX010015928.1, on the reverse strand, counting down.
GCTTAGTACATATTTAGCTTGCAAAGTTTATAAATTATGCGAGGATCCAACTTATAGTACTCGTGACACCTGTAGAGTATGACTGTATGGGAGTCAATTTCTACGTTTTACTACTGTTGGGTTCCCCAGGTTAATCGGATCTCGACCATCCTACCTAACAAAGTACAAAACGACTATGTTTTTGCTTGGATTGATCATGTTGAAAACCGATTAATACTTCAGTAACCAAGTTCATCCAATGCTTGGGTACGATGGACCAGTTCCAAATACTAGTATGAGTTTTACAAGTTGGTACAAATTACACAATAAGAGACATACTACAAGTAATGATCTTTCCATCTGTGAGGAAGACCCTTTCACTTTCACAAGCATAAAAGCATCAACACCATTAACACACCCCACTTTGGCACTTTCATCCCATCCCCTACACAATCACACACACAGAGTCCCCTAAACTCACAAAGCAACCACAAGCAGCAACCAAAAATGACCGAGAAAGACTGTGGCATCCACGGCGACGAGGAGCGCCAGCAGCGATCCCGACGTCTCGTCATCATCCTTATCACCCTCGTCATCCTCATCCTCCTCGTCGTCCTCATCACATTCCTAGTCCTTCGTCCCACGAAGCCTCGTTTCATCCTACAGGACGCAACCCTCTACGCCTTCAACGTCAGCTCCCCTAGCGCCCTGACTATCACATTTCAGGTCACCTTATGGTCTAAGAACCGCAACAAACGGGTTGGGATCTATTATGAGAAGCTCGACGTCTTCGCCACCTACAAGAACCAACAGGTAAGTACTGTGCAATTCATTCAGAACAAAGATATAGTAAGACATCAGAATCCAAGAGGCCAACGGGTTCAGACTCAACCAGAATGATCCATGTGAATATACTTACACATAAAAGCGAGGAGTCGAGAACTATTACGAACATGTATGAGTTGATATCCACATCAAGGATGTATCGTGTATGGATAAGTGCGATTCTATACGTGTTCAGCTCATAATTCATCGGCTTTAAACTTTTCTGATTTTCTATCAAAGGATAGGGTTTTTTTTTTTTTTTTGGCAGTATGTTGATTGATTCCTACATCAAGGCTGAGTGGAACACTAAAAACTCTTTATGTAATCAGTGTGTAACACGTCAGCTTAAACTTTTCTAACTCCTTATGAAGAATTTCTACAACAGATAACTCTACCGACAACGCTGCCGGCAGCATACCAAGGACACAAGGAGACAACCATATGGTCACCATACCTCTATGGAGTCACAGTTCCGGTGGCGCCATACCTGGCGGCGAGCCTGTGGCAGGATCAGAATGCAGGGATAGTGATGGTGGATTTCAAGGTCGACGGAAAAGTGAAGTGGAAGGTCGGGAGTTGGGTTTCCGGCAAGTATCACATATGGGTCAAGTGCCCGGCTTATATCACCTTTGGGAGACGGAGCACCGGCTACCCTGTTGGTCCTCCTGGCGCGATCAAGTATCAACTCGCATCTTCCTGCGAGGTGGATGTTTGACGGTATAGTACGTATCAGACGTTTCATCATCAATTCATCTTCATATATGTGGTCAGTTCATCTCGATCGTCAAGTTCGATAATAATCAAAATATATACTGGTATGTGGGATTTAATTATATCGGTAAGTCTTGTGTTTCTGATTGTGGGAGTTTAGAGGGATAACTGATTATCATGGTACAGATATAGAGATGCACATTATGGAATGCTATATGAGTATGATGTAAATTTTCGCTACTTTCAATTCAATAAAATAGAGAAATCGGAAATGTTTTAACTTTATATGTTATGCTCAAATGATGGTGGTCGGGGACCCAAGCTCAGGTCATCATTCAATAGTCTTCCTGTTGGGAGTAAAATGTCGGCAAGCTATACATCCGTTTTTTTCCTTTTTTTTTTGTATATTCAATAGAAACGTAGAGTACGCATATTCTGTGAATTACCCTGTTGTCGGTTGTGCTCTAAAAAAATGTGAGTGGGAAACGAGATGGTGGTGGCACCAAGATAATGAATGAGTTAGATCTTGCTTTAGCAGTGATTAAATCGAGCTTAAAGTATCTTTCAAATAAAGGTTATTTCTATCAAAAAGGTATGGATATATTCCTGTGCTTTAAAGACCTACTGATGTTGTACATGTCTTTGTACGTGCCTCAACATTTTGACTAGACCATGAGACTGAGAAAGAAAATTTAGGATACGAGTTAGCATCCGGGACGGAAGTGCTTAGGAGAAGGCAGAACGACTTTAGAAGAGATTAGAGCAGCATAAAGATAAAACAGATAAACTTGAGTAGTTCCTATAGGAAAGTCGTCGAGAGATGATCGTCTAAGATCAACGAAACACCTTCTACGAAGGCCAGTAGAAGCGACGGCCTGAGGCCAAGTGATGTAAGGGAAAAATATGACAGAGGTTAAAGTCTGAATCATGCTTATCCCATACTCGACACTCAAAGGTGAGGAAGTGCAATTTTTCAATCTCATTGACCAGACACAGTTATAGAAGGTGCTAGTGATGTATAGTGTGCCAAGGCATGTAGAGGTAACATGACTAATAATACCTACTATTTGTCCTCATTTCTAAATGCAATCTCGAAAGGCCACATGCAATGTCGAGTGGATACTATATTGAGCCAAAATAGTATAGGTGTTCATTTTTGGTGTTCTCACTTCTGTTTCCTCCAAAGAGGTACGATATACTTGGGCTCTTCTAATTAAGAAAAATGTACCAAATCCAAAATCCATAGCAATTTTTTGTTAGACCACAGCATTTTTCCCAGCCTCCGCGATTTTGGCACTACGCATCTTTCTCATAGAACACTATAAGAAATCGAGCAACCCGTACATGATCGCAGAACGATTGTAGGGATTGCTCGCTCTGTTACAGCACTTGTACGAGTTCTCTTATTCTGAACGATCAATGTGATTCAAGAATCATTTACCACACCAAATAGAGAACTCCTAGGGGGGAACTGAATATCACGGTTGTAAAGGAAGTACCTGGAGAAGCGATCCCTTTTCCTTCGACGTTTCAAACAGCACCACCATCATCTTCACATACATTATAGATGTCGAGTTGATTACTTTAGACACGTCTTGCTCCATTCTTACCACTCCAGCTGTCTTTCACCACAATGAGCCACAAGACCCTTATCCAACAATTCAGTCCAGAAGAGCCCCATAAGATCTCAACGGTTAAATATGCATTCCCAGAAAGAAGTACTCAACAACGTGTATATGCTTTAATTTCATCTGCTCAAAGCTTGACTGGTTTCGTCATTCACAAGATCTTCAGGCAATGCGTGGCCAATGATAGTTGTTATTGTTAACCGTTTCACTCTGTTGGGAAAAGTCGATGTATAGTGCAATGGAAATTATCCAACACTTTTCACTTGTCGTGTAAATAAAATGGGATAAATAAATAGTCCAAAAATAAATAGAGTCGACACCAAAATTTTACATGAAAAACCCCTTAAAAAAATAAAAAGGGTAAAAAACCACGGAACCGTTACGGTATCAAAATATCCACTAAAGAGGGATTACAAATATCGTTCCTATACTGTGCTAGGGGATTACAATCAGCAGGATAACTCTCACTAATTTTTCTTCTCTAACTGGATAAAAATATACCCGTAGAGGATCCCACTCAATACCCCAAACTGGGTATTTTTCCTTACTCTTCTGATGTGTTTTTGTGTTTTGGTGTGATACATTTATTTTGCCCCTTGCTCCCTATTTATAGTAATTGATGAGCTGCAACCGCCTTTGCCATTTGCTCACGAATGACAATGCATTTTGCATCTTGCATTTTTCGAAATCTTCCTGCTTTGCGTCCCGAGTTAGTGTGTACCCTTTGCTTTCTCTTTTTACCCTCTTTTTTGTTTTGTGGGCCCCACGGAGGGAAACCCATTATCAAAAGAAAAGCAATTCCCACTAGCAATTCTACCTCTCCCGAACGGTGGGGACCATCGTCATACCCGCTTGTTGTCTGCAGAAGTCAAACTTCTCCATGTGTAAGGTCTTTGTCGTCATATCTGACCCGTTGTCGTCAGTATGGATCTTCTCAAGTTGAAATCACTTTCGATTCAATGCATCACGTATCCAGTGATATCTCACATCAATGTGCTTCGACCTCGAATGAAAGGTCGGATTCTTGATAAGGTGAACAGTACTCTGATTATCGCAACAGAGTCTATACTTGTCCTGTTATAATCCCAACTCTAACAAGAAGTTCTTCATCCATAGTACTTCCTTACTAGGTTCAGTGACTGCAATATACTCTGCCTCTGTAGTAGACAAAGCAATGCATTTCTTTAACTTTGACTGCCATGACACTGCTCCCCATGCGAAGGTTGTCATATACCCCGAGATAGACTTCCGAGAATCTGCATCTCTGGTCATATATGTATCGATATAACCATCTAATACAAGTTTTCTTTGATCGTAGCATAAACATAACTTAGATGTACCTCTAAGATATCTCAGAATCCATTTAACTGTTGTCCAATGCTCTTTTCCCTGAATTAGAAAGGAATCTGCTCAGGACTCCAACTGTATAGGCAATATCTGATCTAGTACATACCATGGCATACATCAAGCTGTTAATTGCTGAAGCATACGGAATGCTCTGCATCTCCTGCTTCTCCGTCTCACTTGAGGGACACTGTTTCGTTGATAACTTAAAGTGGCATGCAAGTGGAGTGTTAACTAGTTAGACTTGTTCATGTTGAACCTTTCTAATACCTTCTCGATGTATCGTTCCTGCGATAGCCAAAGCTTCCTGTTTTTTCTATCACGGAAGATCTGCATTCCAAGGATCTGCCTAGCAGGACCCAAATCCTTCATCGCAAAGGATTTGCTAAG
>JAOVYX010015927.1:0-26218 GCA_035668315.1 Drosera spatulata | reverse complement strand
TGTTTGTTTCACTAAATTAAACCAAGTAAATAGCTTAAATTAAATAATCGAAATCTAAACTTGTTAAGGATGTGAACAAAGGTGTTCTTTGTATGGTAGAAATGTAGGAAGGTTGGTTAATTATGTTTTTAAGGAACAATCATTGATGATTATCATATGGTTTCGTAAATTTAGAAAGATTTGGTTGCAATATCTTTGGGCACAAAATACTGTATTCGCTAGAATATTAATTACCAATGAGTTTGTATAATTAAACTAACCTATTTATTTCTAACATACCAATGAGCTCGTATATGCTATAAAATAAATAAATTGATTCAAAGCAAGAGAATTCACCAAACATGAATATTAATAGCAGTAACCTTAAACTACTATGTTCACATGCAATCAATCATAACAATGAGCTTAAATCATGAAAGTTATTTGCTACCAACTTAACCACTTAGTGGGATTAATAGTTAGGTTACAATATCAATAGTCGGCCAAACTAATTGATTCCATAACAAATTATTAACTAAAGTCAGATTTCATGCATCAATCAACATATATGAATCTTGTTTAAGTGATCTATTTCATCTCATGATCCCACATAACTAGAATTTTATTAAACTCTCCCTATAAAGCAACTATTCACTCATGATCATGAACATCATTACACACCTTATACAATCGTGCATCATCATATCTGAAATAAAATTCAACAGGGAATAGAAGACAACACAACGCAGTATAGAAGAGAGCCGATGTCAAAATAATAAGATCCAAAGCCCTACGTCATGATCCAACGTCCACAAGCAAAGCGATCAAGGATTTCTAATCTAGGGTTCAAAGCAAACGACGAACGAACAAAAATCTGCCCTACTTTCTCTGAAAAACTCTCTATAATAAATAAAATACACAGGGTTTTAATAGAAAACCCAAAACGATAAAACAAACGTATCTGGCAAGCTGACCTGTATAACGGTCGTTACAAGCCCCCTGTAACGGTCGTTACACAGCTTAATCCTTCAGAAATCACAACGCAGGGCCGTAACGACCGTGGCACTTAAGTATAACGGTCGTTACATGGCTTTTGACCTCTAGAAATGACCTCCAAAGGTTATAATGGTTGTTACAATGAAATTGCTTGGTCGTTACAGCTCAGAAACACGTCCATATAGCATCGAAACATCACCAAATGGTCACGAACGTATCCAAAAATGATCAATGCATTAAATCTTCATCTTGGATCAACCAAATAGTTTCAAATCATGTCCTAGATAATGCTCAAAACTTCATCTTCACATCATCACATGATGACCTTCCATAATCAACTCAACAGCTCATTTACATCTTCATACGACCAAATCTGCCACAAAAACAAAGAAACAGCAGTATCCAAGTCCAACGACGCAAACTAAACTAAAAGCGCAATATAAAGGACTCAAACACAACAAAACACTGAATTTATGTCAACAAATTATGTGTGTTTACACACACATCAAATTCCCCCAAGTTAAACCTTTGCTTGTCCCTAAGCAAAGCTAAAAACAAAACAAAGATTCAACTTGAAATTGAAATACTAGCAAGGCTTAAAAACTCCCATAGCTTGAGCATCAAAGTAATCAGAATGCCTAAAATTCATAACAAAAAACACATATCGAAGGAACATTCTTCACAAAGTCGCCCTTCATCTCTAGTCACACCACATAAACTATCCCTCAAATCATCCCTTCTCATGGTCCTTCACACCTAGCAGATATTTCTGAGATGTAGCAAGACAAAAAAATTTCCAAATTCAATTTCAAAATTCATTTACTCCACCTTGTTACTTCCTTATGGTTAGAAATATGTCCGACATGGGTCATTCCCAAAGCCACCAAGGTATCAAAGGAGGTCCAGATTTCCTACTGGATATGTATCTTTTCTCTCTCTCTGTTTTTTTTTTCTTTTAAGCTCATCTTATTGAATACCACTTTCCCCCTTTTATCCGTAGATGGTAATTTTGATTACCGAGGTAAGGGACATGGTACTTTGAAGATTTTTGCTTGTTTTAAATTGCATTTTCAATTTCTCTCTCTCTCTCTCTCTCTCTCTCTCTCTCTCTCTCTCTCTCTCTCTTTATAACGAATAGGTCTAGAACATTCTTCAGTAACCAAAAATAGCATAAGGGTCACCATGGAAGACGGGTGCCTTTTAAACAAAAATGCGTTTTTTTTTCTCAAAAGCTCACACCATGCCTCCCTATAATCGATGGACAAGTGAAAAGATGGAATAAAAGGAGAACATGGAGGTTTTTTACTTTTTTTTTCTTTTTCAAATGTCTATTTACGGTTCAAGTCACCACTAAAGCCGTAACGCCCCACCTTGGACTGTACGCATCACTGCCACGACTCAAACATTTAACATGATCGAGTTGCAAAGGCACATAAACATGATATATTATATATGGTAGGGTACCAAAATGTCATTACATTGCCCCATATTATACAAGTCTTCCACATGACCGTTGTATAGGAAAAAGGATCATAACTAAGTCCACTCGCTAACCGTCATACCCTTGCTCTTCTTGCCCACCTGAAAACATTTAAAACATGAAGAAGTGAGATGGAATCTCAGTAACTATACTATGGAACATGATAGAAAACAGAGGTTTCCATGAAACAATATTAGGTGTATAAAAGCGATATAGGAAAGCATTGCGGAACATAGCATGTAGGTAGCTTGCAACCAGTAAATACATTAGTATCATCTTGTATAATCTTGGTATTTGATTCTAAAATAGAGAAAACATGGCACACAAAGAATACAAACAAACTTGAGCTTTTGATGAGGCCGTTACACATACGTGAAAGAAATAGTCATGGAGGCTTAATAAGGCTTGTCGTCCAATGGATTTCTTGCAATGAACACTTACTAAATGCCATTATGTACCTTCCAGTTTATGCTTTTAAAGTATCAAATCAAGCATGAAACATAAAGCAATTAAACAAACTTGGTCGTGAGTGGTCATGCTTTAGAGTACTTGAGTCGTTTTGACATATTAGGTGCACCTAGGGTTGACAAGGACCCACCGACGTACGTCAATGTTATCTTGGCAGGGAATAGGTTTCCTTAACATGTTCTTGGTGTTTCATGACCATAGAAACCAGATCGCAAAGCATACAAAACAGTTTCTTGATTTTCAAACCATGACAAGCTAAAATGTCGGTTGACATGAAAAACATGTCGATACCCATTTAAACAATGGATCATTTATCACACAAAATCAGAGTCATTCTCATACAAAAACATCCGAGAACGTGGCAAAACAGTGGCTTGAACCATGGCAAACACAAACCATAAGTATAGTTACATTGTGCACTACTTGATTCCTTCCGTCTTTAAACTATATCCCGTCCTTCTCGAACCTCTTAGGCTCGACCTCCCCTAAAAATCCAGGTTTTTAAACTCATCATAAACCTACTTACGAAGCATAACAAGTCCATCAAGGTCGTAGACAAGTAATCCTTACTAATTCGTACAAGTACGCTGAAACTCCTTATTGTTGTGCACCCTTATGTGCACCCTTATGCAACCTACTTACTAATTTAGGGTTTGTAAATCTGAAAATGATTCACTTTATGTCTATTTATATTGTGTTAAAGGAGGTGAATCATTCTCCTCTTTAGCTAAGATAAAGGCACATCTTAGGTTAGGTGTCATGTGTTAGCCTTAAAGCATGACATTCTTGCGAATTCCTTTGTTATGCCATGAAACATCACCCTAAATTGTCCTTATTCTTCCATACCACTTGACACATGTTTGTCAAGGTCCTTTTTGATGGCTTGACGCTTGTTTTCTTCTATGTTTTTTGGTTTCGTTACTTTATTGCTTGTTTTTCATACTATCCCTTAACATAGACTTGTATGATGTGATTCGCCGCTGCGTTCATGTCTCTCTTAATGGAATTTTAACCTATTTAGGTCAGCGACACTATGCGTCTATGCCTCGTCGAGGTTGCTTTTCAATTGGCAATGTAGCGTCATACGAGTTATTGGTGAAAAGCTCGAAGCGTTGGTAAGGTGTTGGTGAAACGTTAGCGTCTTGACATAGCGCTAACAAGCGATTGCTTCCTTAGCGTAGCGTTGACAGTATTAACACGATGCAAGTGAAGCGCTTGCGGTGTTAAGGAAAAATAAGAGAAATGCTCGCGTATTACAAAAGCACTATCTACACATGAAAATGTCATATCATTGGAATGTAATACAACGGTGTTAGCAAAGATTCATTACTTTCTTAGAAACAATATTCAAACAACATGTATTAGTGCAACAATTATCAAGGCATAAATAATCCTCTTACTTTATTCAAGCCATGGACTTAAAAATCAAACACAATTTTTTATATTTTAAATTTTTCTTTCGAAAAATCAACGAAAGTAAAATCAATGAAAATAAGAAACTAGTCTAACTAATCCCTCCCCCAAGTTAGAACTGTACATTGTCCTCAATGTAAACAGGAGTGAAACGCAAAGGACAAGATATACCAGTGAAGTTCAAGATCGAGGTGGATAATGTCTTTGGGACACATGCCAGTTATAAATCGTTCTCACAATATCATCTACGGGTCCAGCTTGAAACTCAAATTGTTGCTAAATAACACCAATTGTATAATTCTGCCACTCAACTTGTTGTTCAATCCGCTCGAGTGCCTCCTTAAAGTTTTGCTGCTCCTCCACTATTTGTTGTAACTTTGAATTGAGAACTATGAAACTAGAAGGAGGTGGTGGAGGCTATGGGTGTGTAGGGTTGAAAACATGATTCTCGTCTTCTTCTTCCATCCAACGTTGTACTCTTTCCACGTGAATTTCCCGCCCTTGTTGTGGAACATCGAAATTTTACTGTGGCGATGACATTCCTGTCTAAACAAAACTCATATTGCACCAATATTAATGAGGCACTCTCTCTCTCTCTCTCTCACACAATATGAAAGAAATAATCAGGAAAGTGGCATAGAGGCATGGAAGAAAGAAAATACTATCTTTGGAGTTTCATTTTTGAATGAATAAAATATATGGTGATTAGGTATCTATCGTGGTAACGAACCAAAATATAAAAAACTAGCAATTCATCTTCATATATTGAATTAAGTTGATTTATTGGTTTTATTTTTACTATTTCATTTACAAATAACTACCCTTTAATTTTTCATTGAGGTTTAAGTATTTAATCTAAAGTTTTGTATTAATTTTGTATTCTAACTAAATATAAGGAGTTTTCTCGAATAAAAATTAATAATCTTGAATTAATCAATTTTTATAAGAAGGAAACCTAAATATAATAATACGAAAGTGAACTGAATATAATAAATGAAACGAGTTTCGTACATCGACTCAAACACTAAAAATAAAAGACTAAGCAAATTAACTGACTCCAGCTAAGAATGTAAATGATACAACAAACTGGACTTGGACTGAAAATGAAGTACATGAATAGTCGAAAATCCCCAAGCTAATCTAAACTAAGTCCTAAAACACATAGACATGAAAAACAAGGACTAAAATATATGAAATCACATGGGTGGTGGTGGTGCGATGGCCAGTTCCATTGAGAAACTGGTCGAAGAAAGCACTCTGGCGTTGTTCCATGCGCTGAAGGGTCGACATCATATCCAGCGAGCACTCGTCCATTAAATCAATACGTTCTTCCTGACGTCGCTGCTCTTCTACTACGGCTCTCTGACTCCCTTCTAACCTCTTAATTGCAGCCCTTCAGTCATAATGAGACCTAGACGATAGATCGTCGTGCTGAGGTGGAGGTGGCTGGTAGTGTTGATGCTGCTCGTAATGCTTCTGCTGATGGTCGCAGCCTCCAGGATAGGCAATCGGGAAACCCAACTAGTATTGTGAATAGTCAAAAGGCTCATGAACAGGCGGAACAGGTGCGTCAGGCATCTCAATATCCTGATGTGCAGCTGGAGGATGTGGTGGGGAAGCAACTCTAGGCTGAGCAGGCTCTCTGACCTGAAGTCTTGGTAATCCCTAATTCCTAGGATCTCGTACAGTCTGCTCATGTCCTAGGAGTAGAAGAAGTCTCTTAGGCTCACGCACATCTCTCTGGCAAAGATAATAATCTCTTCCTTCTTTTTTCAACATCCCGAATTCTTTAGCAGGGTGATGTCAATGGGATCTCTGTCCCTATCTGCCTCAATAGCACTCAAATCAACCCTGAAATACTCCGCCAAGGGAGTAATCAAGCCTCCCACAATTATTCCTCCAGTCGTAGCCATAGCGTGATACATCAGCCTGCGTGCTATAAATGCTCCCGTGCAAACACGAGATTCAGCAGATTGGTTATTCATACCCTATATTATACAATGCAAAATCCACAACTCCCTTTCTGACACTAAACCCTGACGCTTCTCCGTCCCTAAAATCGTATCGGATATAAACCAATGCATAGTGCGAATAGCTAGATTACGGAGCTGAGTACTTTTTGCATATTTAGGTTCAAACACCCTTTCACCAGTGAGTCTTTCCCAAAAGGTGTTTTGGTCACTCTTAAAGTCACCAGGCATGTCCCGCTCTCCCCCACGCTTAAAGCCATAAGCTGTGGAGAACTCGTTCATAGTCATAGAGCGAGGCTCACCTGCCACCTCAGGGTCCTCTGGAGGTAACTCCTTTAATGATCAGTTGATCGTGCTAAGGACCTCCAAAGTGAGACTTGAATATGAGTTCCATTTCTTTACGAGAAATTCATCCCATCCAAGTGTCTTGTCCATCCTCTCCACATCATTCGACACCCGGATCTTCTTCAAGTCATCCAAATCGTGTGGGAAGCATTGCCCTGTTCTCCAGCTTCTTAAACCGGTAATGATTAACTCGTGGTATCTCACGAGTTAATGGATATAGGGTAAGTTGCTCCTCCTCATCCTCGACTTGATCCGGGATTGACGGATTTGAAGAGGAATCTGGATCTCTCCTAGGCTGTTTAGCCATTATCTTCACTTGTCGAGGTGGATTTGACATGTTAATTGTCCGAAACTTTCCAAGCCAAAAGTGATCGGCATTGGTTTTCCACCTATACGAAAATAGCATAAAAAAATCAAAACCCGGCCAAATTCACAAAAACCAAGGCAAGGAACACTTTCTCATTGTTGAGGAGATAAATGTAGAGTATTCATTCGATCAAAACCGACTAGAAATTAAGATTTCTTACCTAGGGTTTCATAAAATCAAATCGATGAGACCGCTTCAATCAAAGCATTTCCGGATGAATGAAAACTTGATGCAAGTGTATTTAATGGTTTAGAAGCGAGATTGAATGATTTTGGAGAGATTTGAGGTGATTTGGTGTGAAATGGTGGAGAGGAATTCGCGTCTGTGATCGTTTTGAGTGAGGATGTGATGAAAACCTGAGAAATTTGGGCTTAACTCACGACATAAGCTGTGTAACGACCGTGACGGCCCCTTTGTAATGATCGTTACATTGAGGCTCTGCTCAGGGATCGTTACAAACACCTGTAACAACGGTGACATGTTCCAGTAATGGTCGTTACAGACCAGAAATAAGCATATTTGGTTTTTAAAAATTCCAATTTGGTCCATTATGTATCTCCCTTATTTTAAACACCTAAAATACTTCATTTGTGATGTGTTCCAGCAATTTTCGTAGATCAAAATCCATCATGTGATTTTATAAAAATAAAACGAATGAAGTTAAGACTAAATTAATGAAAACTTAAAAACATGGGTTGTCTCCCACGAAGCGTGCTTATTTAACGCCGTTGGCTCGACATTTTTGAGCTCATTTAATGCTTTGAAGTTGGCCTCACCACTTCTAATGGGATTTCGTCTATCCATGTGACTCTTCAAGCTCATAGAAGCGCTTAAGGCGATGAGCACCTAAGCCTCCCAGCAAGGCCACCAAGTCTCCCAAGAAGTAGATGATGATGAGTAGAAGAATGTGTATAACTTTGAAGATTTTTCCGGTTTCTTCACTCTTAATTTCAACCGTTGTATGTTCATAAACCTTTTTAACAATAAATGGTCCTTCCCATCTGGATCTCAATTTCTCAGGAAATAATCTCAAACGTGAGTTATAAAGAAGAACTTTATCGCCCACTTCAAAATGTTTCCGAGAAATATTCGCGTCATGAAGTTTATTTAATTTCTCTTTATAAAGGGCCACATTTTGATATGGGTTATTTCATCCAGCTCAGATATTTGGAGTTACCTGTTCTTCGCACAATCTCCATAATTCAGATTAGTGTCTTTTATGGCCCACCAAGCCTTATGTTTAATTTCAACAGGTAGGTGACATGCCTTTTCATAAACAAATCTATAGGGAGACATCCCTATTGGAGTTTTATATGCTGTGCAATATGCCCATAAAGAATCATTTGATTTATCGCTCCAATCTTTCCTTTTTGAGATTGATTATTTTCTCCAAAATATTCTTAATCTCTCGATTGGAGACTTCAGCTTGTCCGCTCGTCTGTGGATGATAAGCTGTGGAAATTCTATGTTGAAAATTATATTTTTTTTTTCAAAAGGGTGTCCATCAACTTATTGCAAAAGTGGGTTCCCCTATCGCTAATAATAGCCTTGTGTATGCAAAACATGTTAAAGATATAATTTCTCACAAATTCGACCACCACCTTAGCGTCATCAGTTCTTGTTGGAATAGCTTCCTCCCATTTAGAGGCGCAGTCAACTGCCAGCAAAATATAGTGATAACCTTTTAAACTCAAAAATGGCCCCATAAAATCAATACCCCATCTATCAGATAATTCACATATTAGGATGTATTTTTAAGGCATTTCATCTCTTTTGGTTATTTTTGTCAGTTTTTTGACATTGCTCACAGCCGTTTACAAACTTATACACATCCTTATTCAAGAATGGACAATAAAATCCACATCATAAAATTTTGTGAGCTGTTCGTCTCACTCCAAAATGTCCACTAACATTATAAGAATGACAGTGCTGTAGAACTGAAGTAGTTGCATGATCATGTATACATCGTCTAATTACCCCATCAACACAGAATTTTACCCACATTGGGTCATCCCAAGAATAATATTTCGCATCACTCTTAATTTTGTTTTTCTGATGTCTCGGAAGGTCACTTGGTAGCTTCTTAGTAACTAGATAATTTACAAGATTAGCATACCAAGGAGCGTAGCCATGTGTAGAGTATAAATACTCATCAGAAAATAATTCAGAAATTGGGATAAACTCTTGGGTATTTGTTATGCGCGATAACTAATCAGCAACATAATTCTCAAGACCCTTCTTGTCTCTAATATCTATATCAAAATCTTGTAGTAGAAGAACACATCTCAAAAGATGAGGTTTCGATTCTTTCTTCTTTAAGAGATATTTCAGAGCAACATGATGAGAGAAAACAATTACTTTTGTGCCCAATAAATATGAACGCAATTTTTCCAAGGCAAGAATAGTTGCATAAAGCTCTTTCTCAGTAGTAGTATAATTACATTGAGCTTCATCAAGGGTCTTGGACGCATAATAAATTACGTGAGGTACTCTATCCACTTTTTGACCAAGAACAACCCCCACAGCTTTGTCGCTAGCATCACATATAATTTCAAATGGATAATTCCAATTAGGGGGTTGAATAATAAGAGTAGAAACCAATTTTTCTTTCAAGCTATCAAAAGCATTCTTACAATTGTCATCCAAAATAAATTCAGAGTCCTTTTTCAATAAATTGCTTAAAGGATTTGTTACTTTTGAAAAATCTTTAATAAATCTATGGTAAAAAGCGACGTGTCCTAGGAAGGCACATACTTCTCAAACGCAAGAGGGATAAGGGATACGAAAGGGATTTAATTACTTCCACTTTTGTAAGGTCTATCTCCAATCCCTTAGCAAAAACGACATGTCCCAACACAATTCCTTTTTCTACCATGAAATGGTAATTTTTATAATTAAGTACCAAATTTGTCTCGATACACCTTTTTAATACCATTTCGAGATTTTTCAGGCATTTATCAAATAAATTGTCATAAACAGTAAAGTAATCCATGAAAACTTCAATAATATGGGAAATATAATCCGCGAAAGTTGATATCATACACCTTTGGAATGTAGCCGGTGCATTGCATAAACGAAAAGGCATATGCCTATAGGCATAAGTACCAAAGGGACATGTGAAAGTTGTCTTTTCTTGGTCTTCAGGAGCAATTACTATCTTGTTATATCAGTAATAACCATCAAGAAAACAATAATGAGACCTTCCAGCTAATCTCTCGAGCATTTGGTCCATGAAAGATAATGAAAAATTATCCTTTCGAGTTGCTGAATTTAATTTACGATTGTCAATTCATACTCTCCAGTCACTTTGAATCCTTGTGGCGATCATTTTACCATTATCTTTCACTACTGTCTTGTAAGTCCTGTTTTCTTAGGCACAACATGAATTGGACTGACGCATTGAGAGTCGATAATTGGATAAATTACTCCAATGTCGAGAAAATTTAAAATCTCATTTTTGACAACCTCCATCGTGGGCAGATTTAATCGTCGTTGAGACTCACGAGATGGTTTTGAATTGTCTTCTAATAAAATCCCATGCATACAAGTGGAGGGAATAATTCCCTTAATATCAGCGATTGTCCAACCAATTTCTGTTTTGTGCCATTTTAAAACATTAACCAAAGCTTCCTCTTGGGAATTTGTCAATTGGCTTGAAATAATGATGGGTAAATTTTTTTCATCGCCCAAGTAGACATATTTTAATTGAGCTGGTAAGGGTTTCTCCTCGAGATTTGGAGGATATACCACAGATGGTTGAATCTTATCATGATTTGCAGGTAATTCAAGTATTTTCACCTCTTCATGATTTTTCAATCTTTCTTCAAGGAATGTCAAATCATGATCATAATTTTTAAATACAAAATCTTCTTCCTTCCCATTGATTTGTATAATTGCCTCCATGAATTTGTACTTATTTAAATTGAATAATTCCTCTTCTAGTGATATGAAGGAATTTATTGAGGAGACTAAAAAAGCTTCATCTCTAGGATGTTTCATGGCATTATAAATACTAAAAATAATTGTATCGCCATCAAATTCCATGGACAAAGTGTCACTATTCACATCAATTTTTGTATTGGCAGTCCTTTGAAAAGGTCTCCCTAACAAAAATTGAAGCCTGTGAATTTGCACTTAATCCATCATCTGTTTTCTAAATATAAAAATCAGCAGGAAATACTAGCTCATTCACTTTGACCAAAACGTCTTCAAGTACACCTATAGGATGTGCAACAGACCTATCAGTAAGTTGAATGACAACTCCGGTTGGTTGTAATGGTCCTAAATTCAAAGAATTATAAATTGATAAGGGCATCACATTAATTGACGCCGCTAAATCAATTAGGCATCCAGAAATTTCCCCAGTTCCTATCGTGCAAGGGATTGTAAACATGCCAAGGTCCTTTTGTTTTTGAGGTAGTCTCTTCTGTAAAATAGCAGAGACATTTTTACTAACCATAACACGTTCATGACCCTTAAGGCGTCTTTTATTGGTGCATAGCTCTTTCAAAAATTTTGCAAATCTCGGAACTTGTTTTATTGCATCCAATAGAGGAATATTCACCTCTATCTTCTGAAAGAGTTCAAAAATATCTTTCTCTACTTCAGCCTTTTTATCATTCACAAGACGACTCAAAAATGGAGCGGATAAGTTTTGTTTGATCACTATTTGGTCAGAATTATTTTTCTCAAGGGTTCGTCATGACTTTCGTCATGATCATTACCACTTTTATTTTGAACTTCCAACTTATCTTCAACTTCTCTAAATTTTGGTTCAACTCCCTTCAACTCCTTTCCACTTCTCAGCATTATAGCATTTGTGTTCTCTCACGAATTAAGTGGTTCAGAAGGAAGTTTCTTACTCATTTGAGCATTCAACTGGCTCATATCAGAGGCTAGTTGACTAACTTTGCTTTGAATATCATGAATATTGGCCTTAGATTCCTTAGCATCCTTTTGCATAGCCATTTGAGTTGCAGCCATGAATTTAACCATATCTTCAAGTGACATTCCACCTGAATTCTCCTGATTAGTTGAAAAATTATTCTGTGGCGCCTAATAAAATGCAGGAGGAAATTTTTATGGGGAACAGAAGGTGCATTATTTTGACCTCCCCAACGAAAATTTGGATGATTCCTCCAAGATTGATCTGTATTATAGTTCCACTGATGTTGTCTTGGTTGACTTGGTAGGCCTGGAAATCCCATTGCATTAGCTTGCTCTTCTTGTAGTATAAGATTCACAAGGACAACCTAGAAGGGCGATGACTAGGTTGTTTTGAATTTTTAAGTGTAATGCAGTGGAATGGTAAATTTCAATACACTGATGTTCTATGCAGACTACTAACAAAGTCTGTAGTAGAGACTTAAATTTTGAGAGTTTGTCTCTGTTTGCTATTGTGATTGATTCCTAACAGTTCTAACAATTCAAAACAATGAAAAGAAAGTAATGAACATAGGATTTATACTGGTTTAGACACTTGTTATCAACTGATAATCGAGAGCTTAGTCCAGCCTTCCCTAGTTGACTAGTTTAGTCAATCCAATAGGTGAGTTCACTATCTTCTTGTTTTTGACTTACAAGAAAACCCCTTTGCAAGCTAGCTAACTTCTCAAAGGCGAAGAACCTTGATCCTTTTCATAGATCCTTCACTAGACTCTGCTGCAACTTCTGTTCTTTAATGCAGACTATTGAACCCTTCTTCTTCCTATTCTTCAATTCAGCTCACTTGAACAGTTTTTGAATTCAGATTGGCTTTGCACACTTTGTACGTTCAATCTCTTGTTCAACAGCACTGTTATTTGAGCTCTTTGATCCCCTTTTATAGGCTGAGGGAATGAACCCGTGACTGATGGTGACAGCTGGTCACATGTGACTCCTTCACCGATGTTGACAACTCATTTTTCTGATCCTTGTACTATCACTGTGAACCTCAAATCTTCGATTTGATTGATCCTCAGACTTCTGCCCCGACTAGAGCAACCATCTCTGCTGCACTCTAGTCTGCTGCAACTCAGGCTGCACTCAGTACCGTTGAGATCTCTTCTACACCCAGTCACTGCTGCAACCTCTTCTGTTACCAGATCTGATGCAATCCATGGATTACTGTGTTGGCCCTTTTCTACAAGATCAATCCTAGATCTTGAAGCATTTGCAGGTCTTTTCTTGTTCATGCCTTAGTTGCTTAGCCGAAATTCTCTGTAGTAGTCTGCATCTGGTGGCCCATAATGCTCTCCAGCATCTGATTTAGACTACAGATACCTACCTAATTTTCACCCTAAGCACACTAACAACATCATGGCTTATACTTCTAAGTTTTGTTCATCAATTTCTATACAACTTGAAGGGATTGCATATTCCTACCAATCTCCCCGTAAATTGATGCTAACAAATCTTCTAAAGTAAAATAACAAGCAAACTATCTAATTACATTTTTTGATAAAAAGAAACTTAATCTGATTTCTTAGACTAATGTGTAGCAAAGGGTTTATCCTTTCTACCTGTGATGCTCACTGCCTTCGTTGGGTTTGTGAAGCTGATCCTCAGATGTTCTGTGATGCCTTTTTTTCTCTCCGTGGGGGTGCTCTCTTTCAGATCTATGTCCTGATGGCCTCTCTTGTAGGGTTTGCTTCCCCTAAGTTCTGTGCCCTGATGATCTTTCCTCATGAGGCCTTTGCAGCTTAGTTGCTCTTTCTCGTTCTACTACTGCAGCTGACTTTCTTTTGAGTTCGTCTACAGGTGGATTTGCTGCAGCATTCTCTGTTGCCTTCTCTCCGGAGAGCCTTGTTGCCTCCTTCCGTTATTCTGCTACCTTCTCCTCCTTTTTGTTAGCATTCAATGCTACTGTAAACCTAAGGGCTTTCAGTTCAGTAGTGGTTGTCTGCTGAGCAACTATGGCCTTGGCAGTTCCAAGTTGAAGTTTGTTTTCCAACAAGCTAAGCCTTGTGTCGTTGTTCCGAATTTGCTCCTTAAGTGGCTGTTGAGTGGTCCTCAAGGAGGCTTGCAGTTTACGAAGGTCAGCTGAGTGTTTGCCTCTCAGCTTGTTCAGGTTTGAAGAACTTAGGCTAGACTACTGGAGATTTAGTTGGCCCTCTATATTTGATCAATGAGTCCTTCAGCCATGTTGGAGAGGGATGCAAGGAAGTCTTCAAAACACTTTGCCCTGGTAGTCTTCTCAACTTCCAGCTTGTCTACAACTGGTTCCAGTCTGTCATAAAGTTCCTTGAATGCATCCTTTGTCCATTGATACAAGCGGTAGATTTCCTGATCCAGTTGCCTGAGTCTGTATTCCACTGTAGTTTCTGATGGAGAAGACTGTTGATGTACAAATGGTTCAGTTCTGACCATTGTTATTGCAGAAGAAGATGGTATTTCATGGATTGGTGTCAATCTGACATCTGCAAGAGCTTGCCTTAGACTTCTAGCTACAGTCTGGGCGTCATCTGAATGTCAGATGTACCACTATAGAGTAGGCCTTGAGGGAAATCTACTGATGATGGATCTACCTTGGTCTGCACCATTCCAAATGAAGAGAGAGAGAGGGGGGGGGGGGGGGTGAAAACACCAGGTTCTAAGGAGATACATCTTGATCTTGTATTTGTTGTTGACCAGAGGGAGTGTCACTCATCAAATGTTTGTTGATTTCTTCAAGGGTGACACCTTTCAAGGTGCTTTCTGCTGCAGTCTGCTCCTCTCTTGGCAATGAGGTTGTTTCCAGCGATTCATCCTCCACAATAATCACTTCCTCTGCCTGCGTGGGACTGAGATCAAGTGCTGTAACTTGAGTAAACTCTACTTCCTTAGTGAACTGCTCATAGTCTGCAGTAGTTCCTACTGTGACAGGCTCTACTACATCCCTGATTGGTGATGCTGTTTGGAATCCCTCCTTTTTTGGTGATTCCTCTGCTGTTGGTTCTGTTGTTGTGACTATCTCTATTGATACTTCATTGTCCTCTGCTTTTTTGGCTGTTGTTTCCTTCTGTACTGTTAATTCTGATGGTGTAGGCTCTGTTGCTGGAGACTCTGCTACATGAGACTCTGCTACTTGCTCTTCCTGTTGATTGTTCCTTGATTTCTTCCTCAGCAACTTCATCAATGATGTCATCATCATGGTCTTCTAGCTATGGGAATTCATCATGACCATCATCATCATCTCCTGGTGATGGTGCTTTGCCGACTGTTGGTCTTGACAGATAATCATAAATCTCCAAGGTTACAGCCTGGACGTGCTAGGCAACAAGCCTTTTCAATTCTTCCTCTACTTCATGAGTGTGCACAAATTCAACATGTTGCAGTTGTGCCTGTTTGTGCCTTCTTGTTTTGAGAGTTGAGTCTTTAATCTCTAGAGCCCCACTGAACAATATGTAGGGTTCAGTGGGCCTCTTCTTCTTGTTGGCCTCCAACCTTTGAATCATAACCAGCTACTCGATTTCAATCTCTATCATGCCATCAATTACTCCAATCTCTGTCCTTGAGCCGTCTTGTAGTTGGTTCTGAGGGAATAAGCTATGGTCTTGGCCTTGGACTTCCTTTTGATTGGAAGTTTGTGCTTCTTGATGAACTGTTGGATCATTGCTTTATTCTAATGCTTGTCCAGCATTTCATCAGTCTTGGCTCTTTGTTCCAGAATCTTTTTTGGTATGGCTCGGAAAATCTACAGCGCTTTTATGATTTCTTCCTTTTACGGAGATTGTGTGGTTGTGGTTGTTGTTGTGGCCCATGCTTCTGATGCAGTTGAGGATTGCTCGGCTTTAACCATAGTCAATTCCATTCCTACACTAGGGACAAGAATGATTACTGTTGTGAATGCCTCAGTTATAGTAGTCCTTATTGTCAATGAACTTGCAATAGAGGTGCTCTGTGGTTGCTCAGTCTGCATCCTTCTGAGCTTGGCTTCAATGGCTTCAATCTCCTTTCTTGTGTAGCCTTGTGCACCTAACTCTTGCCTGAGCTGTGCTTGTGGTCCTTCTCTAACTTCCTGATTGCTTTTATGAGCTTCAAGAATGAGGTTCTGAAGGTTTTCATCAACACCAGCCTTCAAATACTTCAATCCTATGTTTGCGTCATGAAGTGTTGCAATCTCTGGCTCCTTTAGTGGAAAGGTCTTTGAGGACGATGCCTCCATTGCAACTACAATTGTAAGTTCTTGAGAACTGGCCTCAGTCTGCTCTTCTGTTGGTGCAAACTGTTTTTTTGCTTCCATTTCGGTAGGCTCTGTAGCAGGGAGCTCCGAAATTGTTTCCTCTTTCGAGGTCTGCAAGACAAGTTTTCTCCTGGCAATTCTTGCTTGTTTTGGTTTTGTTTTAGGTGCCTTCTTGATTAGCTTTCCTTTAGCCTTTTCAGGCTCGTTCTTTGTAGGGTGGTTTGCAGTTTTTTCCTTAGTCTACACTGCTGCAGGTTTCTTTGAGAAGCCAATTGGCTGCTTCCCAATCTTTTGGACATCTATCTGCTTGGCCATTGTCCATGGCCTTCCTCCCTTGTCAGAGGGTTTGAGTTTCTCCTTGAGAATGATGTTGATGACTCTTCCAAATGGAGGTTGTCTAACCTCTACAACTTTGGCCAATTGATACATTAACTGGCCCAGTTAAGTTTGTGCTTGGTGAGGATTACGCGCATAATTTCCTGCTGATCAGAGGTGATCTGATCCTTAGAGAATTCTCTAGACATGATTGCTTTCGTCACCACGTCTGCGAGCAGCTTGTGTTCTTTAGACAGATACTTCTTCATGGTCCTTATCCCTTTCTTTTGTCTGTCTTCACTTGACAATGCATGCCTTCCATCAGCTACCACAGAGGGTGGGATGTCTCTGGGTCCTTCATTTGAAACTCCAAACAGCTGTTCAAAGTATTTTGGAGTGATGCTTATCTTCAATTTCTTGTTAGATGTGTATGTGATGCTTTGAAAATCCTTGGGAACCTTGGACTTCTCAATGAAGTCAAGTACTTCGTCATCATAAATTCTGCTTGTCTTCTCACATAAATACTTGAGCCCTGTATCTTGAATCAGATCGGATATTTCTTTTACTTCATCTGATTCATTCTTGAGAGTCTCAAACTCAAGAACTACTCCTGTCTACAACTCAACCTTTCTTGCTGAGTTTCGTTGCTCTTGAGATTTGTCGCACTTAAGAGGAGTGCTAGATCGGGTGTTGGCCATTTTTAGTGAGATTAAAAGAGTTTTTCAAGTTTGTGAGAGTGAATTGTGAAAGTTCGTAAATTAGGGTTAGCAGTAGAGTGCAGGAGAGAGAGAGTAAAAGTATTTTTAGTTGAAATTTTTTTCAAATTTATTATCTTTGAAAAAAGTTACCGTTGGCATTTAATAAATAGCCGTTGCACAGATTCAGTCACTGATTTTGACTGTTGCGGAATTTTAGGCAGTCAATTTTAAAACATTATTTCTTTGCAAAAATCGAAATACAGTAGGGTAAAAATAATGTTGGTATGCATTGTACATGTGCAGTAGAGCAGTAGAGCATTTTGGCCAGTTTACTACTTTAAATCAATCATACCCAATTCACCTCGGAATTGAATAAATTTGCTCTCATCAAGAGGCTTTGTAAAAATGTCTGTAATTTGTTTTTCTGTTGGAATATATTCCAATTTAATGTGCCCTTTTTGCACAAGATCTCTAATAAAATGATATCTGACATCAATATGCTTGGTCCTGACATAAAAAACTGGATTTTCTGAAATTGCCATTGTAGACGTGTTGTCACAAAATATTGGAGTCTTAGAAAACTTTATACCCTAGTCTGCCAGTTGTGACCTCATCCATAATACTTATGCAGCACAGCTTTCTGCAGCTATGCATTCTGCTTCTGCAGTAGAGGTTGACACCGTGGTCTGCTTCTTACTGAACCACGAAATTAGTCTTGCACCAAGAAATTGACATAAACCACTTGTGCTTTTTCTGTCAACTCTACAACCTGCAAAGTCTGCATCTGAATAGCCTGTTAGTACAAAATCTGATTCCCTAGGATACTATACACCCAGATCTGGAGTTTCTTTGAGGTATCTCAGGATTCTCGTTACTATAGTGTAATGGGATTCTTTGGGATCAGATTGATAACTTGCACATACGTAAACTGATACTAGATATCTGGTCTGCTTACAGTAAGGTATAAGAGTCATCCTATTATTCCTCTATACATTGTTTGGCTTATTTATTTTCTACTTTCATCCTTATCAATTTTAATGGCTGCACTCATGGGGGTTTTCATGGGGCTTGCATTTTCTAATCCATATTTCTTGACTATGTTCTTCTGGTACTTGGCTTGATTTATAAATATCCTACTTTCTAACTGTTGTACCTGAAGTCTTAGAAAATATTTCAATTCTCCGATTAAGCTCATTTGAAATTTAGATGTCATTAATGCAGCAAATCTTTCACATAATTTATTATGAGTGTAGCCAAATATAATGTCATCAACATTAATTTGCACCAAGAGTATATGTTCCTTGTGTTTCTTAAGAAATACGGTGCTATCTATCTTTCCTCTCTGAAAATTATTCTCACATAGAAAAGTTGAGAGAGTTTCATACCATACCCTTGGAGCTTGTTTTAAACCATATAATGCCTTGTCTAACCGCTAGACATGATATGGATGTTCAAAGTCTTCAAAACCAGGAGGTTGTTCAACATATACCTCCTCTTGTAGCTTTCCATTGAGGAAAATACTCTTCACATCCATTTGAAAGACTTTGAATCCTTGATATGCAGCATAGACAAGGAACATTCTTATTACTTTCAGTCTTGAAACAGGGGAAAAGGTTTCATCAAAATCAATTCCTTCTTCTTGTGAGTAACCTTTTGTAACTAGCCTGCCTTTGTTTCTGATGATTGTTTCATTTTCATCAGTTTTGTTCCTGAACACCCACTTGCAGCCAACAACTGGATAATTTTTGGGTCATGGCGTCAGATACCATACTTCGTTTCTTTGAAACTCATTAAGTTCTTCTTGCATGGTATCAATCCAGTTTGGATCACTTAGAGCTTCATTTATTATCTTTGCCTCCATTTCTGATATGAAGCATGCAGACAGGCACTCTCTAGTTGTTGCTCTTCTAGTCTACACAGGTGCATCCTTGTCTCCGATGATGTCATCTTGTGTATGTGCCTTGATCGATCTCCTTTTGTCTTGATCAATGGTTGTGTTTTCCAGTTGTTGTTGTATTGTGAGCTGCTCTGGCTCTGCCGCATTATTGTTCTCTTCGGTGTATGCAGACTGCTCATCCTTTTCTGCAGCTTCAGAGCTCTTGTCTGCATCCTGTTCATCATCTATGCATGCACATTCTTCATCAAAGACATTAGCATCACGCATGGATATTTCAGATTCTTCAAAAGATACATGAACTGACTCCTCAACTATTTGTGTTTTCTTGTTATATACTCTAAAGGCTTTTTCTAGTTGTGGAGTACCCTAAAAAGGCTCCCTCGTCAGTCTTAGGGTCAAATTTTCCTAAATGATATTTATCATTGTTATGTATATAGCATTTGCATCCAAAAGCATGAAAGTATTTGACACTTGGTGTCTTTTCTTTCCACAGTTCATAGAGGGTCTTTTTGTGCAGCTTATGTATAAGACATCTATTTGGAGATTGCATTTTCCACAGTATTTTGGACACTTGGTGTCTTTACTTTCCATAGTTTTGAACGTCGCAGCCGCAACTCAGGGCCGTCACGGGCGCGACGGTACTGTTTGCCAAAGTTTCGGTTTTTCTTCCGTCGCGGGCGCGACCCAAGATGATAGCGGCCGCGACTGTTCTCCAGCCCAGGCGTCTCGGACGAGTGAGGTTACCTCTATTGATTCGTGTTTGATTCCCTCGATGTGGTTATCGTTCCTCGGCTTCCTGCTACTGTTATCCATCTCCTTGCCGTTGTTAGTGTCTACAGACGACGATGCCATTGATGATGCTCGAGTTAGTGCGTGATGGTGGCGAGATCGTGTTGGTGTGATAAAGTAAATCATGATGATGTTGAGCGGTGTATGATCCTGGTGATGAGATGATGGCGGCGTTGGCTGCTGGCTGGTGGAGGTGTCTGGTGGTGCTGGTGGCAGGTGTGATGGTGGCAGTGGGAGTGGGAGAAGTGGAAGGAATGAGTGGGGGAGAAAGGGAGAAAGGTGATGGAGTGGAAGAGTGACAATGGAGAATTAGGTACGCGTGGGAAATACCCTGTGCCGTCCCACGATACGTCTCTTTGAGTCGATTATTCACCTAAATTTCATAATATTAATCCATCGATAATTTATTTGCATCGATCGATTTATCCCATATACGAAAATATGACCTTCCGAGTCATAATTCATTATATATGGAATTACAATCGTTAGCACTAACGCGCAACGTTTATAACGTTATAACATTGTAATGTTATTCGTTTGCAATATTTATTGGCGCGTTCAACTAATCATCCCATCTTCATATTTGATTTAATAATCAAATATTTTCTTAGATTTAAATATATTACCTTTGAGCACGATTTATTTTAAAATAGTATCGTTATATATTCATTTTAAAACTCCCAAAATTTCTCGGGTATTACATCTTCTGCCCAGAAGATTTTTTGCAAATCAGCATCAACATGCATTGTTTTTGCAGCTTCTATAAATGTCCTATTTTTTCTTTCTGCTACCCCATTTTGTTGAGGTGTTCTGGGTGCTGAAAAGTTATGTTTAATGTCATGATCATTACAGTAAACATCTACTCCTATCTGATCAAATTCAGTGCCATGATCACTTTTAATTTTGATTATTTCAGTACCCTTCTCGTTTTAACCTTGTCTTAGAAATCTAGTTAGCAAACTGCAAGTTTCACACTTTTTGTGTAAGAACATTACCCATGCATATCTTGAATAATCATCTATTATAACTAGGGTATACTTCTTTCTATTCAAACTTTCTACTTCTATTGGACCAAAAAGATCCATGTGCAATAGTTATAGTATTCTAACCGATTCTGATGAGTTTAAGGGTTTGAAACTTGCTCTAGTCTGCTTTCTCTTGGCATGGTCTGCATAACTTGTCATTTTTGAACTTGATTTAAGGAAGTCCTCTCACCAGGTTTTCTGTGGACGGTTTAGCTATGGTATTAAAATTCAAGTGAGCTAATCTCTTATGCCATAGCCAGTTTGTATCTTCAGCACCTTTTGTATAAAAGCATGTAATATGTGCTGACTGAGATGAATTGAAATCTACTGCATAGATATTTCCTTTTCTAATTCCTATCAGCTTGACTTCTTTAGTGATTTTGTCTCTCACTTGGCATGAATCATGAGTGAAAGAGACATCATAATTTTTGTCACATAATTGACTAATTAAAGTAGGTTATGTTCTAAACCTTTAACATAAGGTACATCTTTAAAGACTAAGGAACCTGTACCAAGGGTTCCATAATCTTTAATTTTACCTGCCTTGCCTCCTCCAAAGATGACTACGGGTCCTTCTTCTTTTCTATAATATTTCAGAATGCTTTTGTTCCCTGTCATAATATGCCCAGAACATCCATAGTCCAAGTACCATGTTCCATCTAGTTGTTCATGCAGTAAAGCATTGAAAGCCTGTACATGGTACCCATAAGTATGGGTCCTTACTTGTTAGTTTTGGGCATCCACACTTGAACAATTTTCTTATGTGGAGTCCAATGTTCGAATGACTTGTGGCCAGGTTTGCCATAGGTATAGTAGTAGACCCTTGGTCATATTGCCATAGGTGGTTTGCTAGTGTTTCTCCACCTCTTCTGTTGTATTCTGCATCTGCAGACGGGCTTTAGATATGGTTTTCTCTATGTAGTATTGAAAGTATTGTTCAATACTGAGTAGTTTGGTGCATACTGGGGTCTGTATGGCCTTTTACTGGTTTCAATCTTATGATTCCAGACCTTCTGTACCTTGCGGTGTTCTACACCAGTTCGTGCTGCTACTTTGATCAAGGGTTTAACCCTTTGGGTTTGATCAGTAGAGGACTTACTCCTCTGCTCTCCTTGTGCAGTAGAGGCTTTATCCTTTTGCAAACTTTTGCAGAGGTCTTCTTTGCCTCATTCTGACTGGTTGCGACATTATCAATCACTTTTGAGTGTGAAAAATCATTCAACCTTTCCTTGTAACCTAATCCTGTCTTATCATGTGAGGATTGACCCATGTTTAGCATCTTTTGCAAGTTCAGGGTCTTTCTATTTCATGTATCCACCTGAGCTTGAAGCTCAGCATTTCTCATTGTGAGTGTTTCCACTACTGCATTGAGAAGCTTTACCTTCTCATCTGATTTCTTCAGCTCATTTTGAGCTACTGCTAGGTCAATTATTATACAATCAATCTCTTCATATGCTAGATTGTAATTCTCTCTGAGATTTGCAATCAACTCGAGATTCTCTTCATGTTCCCTTGAGAGGGAAATAAAGATTTCAGAGGTTTCTTGAAGAGCCTCCTTCAATTCCTCTAAAGTAGCATCTGAGTTAGAGAGATCAAATACCTGTTGTTTTTCTTCATTCTTTGCCATGGGACAGAGCTAAGCATTAGAGATTGTTTCTTCATCATCTGAGTCTGTCTCACTCCAAGTTTTAGTAGCATAGGCCTTGCATTTTCCCTTCCTTATAGAGTTTCCTTTGCCATATTCCTTTTTGTTCCTTTATGCAGACGATTCCTGTGTAGGTCATCTGCATTATGTAGCAAAGTGTCCTGGCTTTCCACAGTTGTAGCAGACCTCCTTCTCTGCTTCTTTGGTCTTGTTTGAGAAGTTCTTCTTGAAAATTTTCTTCTTGAACAGCTTTCTGAACTTCTTGCCCATCAGTGCAAGTTCTTCTGATATAGCCTGTTCACTTTCAGACGAGGTGTCACTGGTTTTCTTCCTAGCCTCATCAATCTGTCTCTTCTGCTCTAATTCCAGGTTGTATGTATGCAGCACCCCATATAGTTGTGCTAAGGACATCTTTGCAAGATCGCTAGACGCTCTTATTGTTGTGGTCTTTGTCCCCAGATCTCACCAAGTGGTCTCATGAACTTTAGGTTGACTTCCTTGTTATCAAAAGTCTTCCCTAAAGTTTTGATATTGTTGATGAGTACATTCAACCTCTCATAGAAGCTGGTCAAGTTTTCATCAGATCTCATTGAGAGCAAAACATACTGCTGCATCAGGACATCCTTCTTGTTTTCCCTGATTTCATTTGTTCCTTCATTCCTGAGCAATAGAACGTCCCATGCTTTCTTTGGAGTGGTTGTATGAATCAATATTTCAAACATATCATCATCAAGAGCTTTGAAAGTTTGATTCCTTACTCTCCTGTCCACCAGCACCAAATCCCAATCCTCTTTTGTTTGGAGAGACTTGGGTTTATCTGCTTCCCTGGACGCATTAACTGGATCTGGCATCTTTGGAATATATGGCCCATCTGTGATCACATCGTGCATTCTTTCATCAATTGAATCCAGGTGTGCAAGTATCCTAAACTTGTAGTGATTGAATTTGTCAAAAGAGCATGCTGGTGGCTTTCCACTGTTGGGGCATTTAGGTAACTTTGGAGGAGCCATGATTTCATCATAAAAAATAACTGTAAGTAACTTTTTATAGAAATAAATCAAAAGATATGATCTTTTCTTTCCAAAACTATTAAAGTATAGAAAGTCAAGCTCTAATACCAATTGTGAGATTCACAAGTACAACCTAGACAGGGGATGAATAGCTTGTTTTAAATTTTTAAGTGTAATGCAACAGAATGGTAAATTTCAATACACTGATGTTCTATACAGACTACTAACAAAGTCTACAGTAGAGACTTAAACTTTGAGAGTTTGTCTCTGTTTGCTATTGTGATTGATTCCTAACAGTTCTAACAATTCAAAACAATGAAAAGCAAGTAAAGGACACAGGATTTATACTGGTTTTGACACTTGTTATCAACTGATAATCGAGAGCTTAGTCCAGTCTTCCCTAGGTGACTAGTTTAGTCAATCTAAGAGGTGAGTTCAATATCTTCTTGTTTTTGGCTTACAAGAAAACCCCTTTACATGCTAGCTAACTTCGCAAAGGCGAAGAACCTAGATCCTTTGCATAGATCCTTCACTAGACTTTGTTGCAGATTCTGTTCTTCAGTACAGACTATTAAACCCTTCTTCTTCCTATTCTTCAATTCAGCTCACTTGAACAGTTTTTGGATTCAGATTGGTTTTGCACACTTTGTACGTTCAATCTCTCGTTCAACAGTATTCTTTGAGCTCTTTGATCCCCTTTTATAGGCTGAGGGAATGAACCCGTGACTGATGGTGACAGCTGGTCACATGTGACTCCTTCACTGATGTTGACAACTCATCTTTTTCTGATCCTCGTACTATCACTGTGAACCTCAAATCTTCGATTTGATTGATCCTCAGACTTCTGTCCCGACTAGAGAAACCATCTCTGATACGCTCTAGTCTGCTGCAACTCAGTCTGCGCTCAGTACCGTTGAGATCTCATCTGCACCCAGCCACCGCTGCAACCTTGTTTGCAACCAGATCTGACGCAATCCATGCATTGTTGTGTTGGTCCTTTTCTGCAAGATCAATCCTAGATCCTGAAGTATTTGCAAATCTTTTGTTGTCCATGCATGTCTTAACTGCTTAGCCAAAATTCTCTGTAGTAGTCTGCATCTGGTTGCCCTAATGTTCTACAGCTTCTGAGCTAAACTACAGATACCTACCAAATTTCCACCCTAAGCACACTAACAATATAATGGCTATACTTTTATGTTTTGTTCATCAATTTCTGTATAACTTTGAGGGATTACACATTCCTATCATGTAGCATAGGACAAAAATCAGTTGGATGTCCCACATTATAACAAATTCCGTAAGTTTTTACTTGAGGAATGTTATTATTTGTAGTTAGGACTTTAGTAAGCAAATTAGTTAATTTATCAAACTTTTTATCAGCAGAACTAGGAAACGAGGATATTTCTTGGACATCACTAGAATGTTCATCATCGCGATTGAAATCTTGAGAATTTACAGCCATCTTTTCAAGAATTTGTTGTGCAACTCGTGATTGTTTATCTTGAAAATCAGCCCCACATGCTGCATCGACCAATCCTCTCTCTGGTGCAGAGCGTCATTGATAAAAATATCTTATGAGAAGACTTTCTGAAAATTGACGAATTGGACAGCTTGAGTATAGATGTTAAAAACGTTCCCAATACTCGTGTAATAATTCCCCTTCTTTTGTCTGACAGAGCAAATCTACTTCTGAATAGTCGTGATTTTAGAGGTGGAAAAATATCTATCGAGAAATAGGGATTTCATCTTCCCCCACGTATTTACTGTTCCCTTGGTAAGTCATAGAGTCAATTTTTAGCGGCATCTTGGAAGCTAAATGTGAAGGCTGTAAGCTTAATGACTTCGTCACTTACTCCTTCTGGTTTCATGTTTGCACAAACTATCCTAAATTCATTTAAATGTCGATGGGAGTCCTCACCAAGCAAACCATAAAAAGATGATAATTTATGTAAAAATCCAGAATTAAGTTTAAAATGTCCTTGAACATCAAGAAACACTATACACAATGGAGGTTCATTCGTATCATCATATTCAGCTAACTCTCTCAATGTGCGATTATCAATTTGAGGTTCCTGAATATTTTGAGCATTTTGATTATTTAGAGGAATGTTAGCGATTGTCTGTCATATCTAAATTTGCGAATTCAATTGGAGAAAAATGATGTCGATTGTTGATATATGACGATGATGAAGAAGGTGTAGAGTTTGTGATTGGAGTAGGATGTTAATGTTATATTGTTTCGAATTCACTCACGATTTTTGAACTTGGCTATTTGTAATCCTACCACTTCTCAATTTCATAAAATTCAAAAAGACTTAAAATTTTGAAAAATCAGAATAATTTAATATTCAAATTTTTTTATTATTGAAATTAATAAATTAAAAATAATTTCAAAAAAAATTAGTAGAGCTAAGTAATGATCAAAACAGAAAAAAATAATTCTATTGACACAACGTTATCGTCCCCGGCAAAGACGTCAAAACTTGACACGCCCGTCGCAAGGTGGTCAAATTAGAATAATAATACGCTTACTCACACTGAAGTTGTATTCTTATTAACTGTAGTAGTGGTAGTAAGGATCGAAC
Organism: Drosera spatulata; assembly: GCA_035668315.1. Taxonomy (NCBI): domain Eukaryota; kingdom Viridiplantae; phylum Streptophyta; class Magnoliopsida; order Caryophyllales; family Droseraceae; genus Drosera; species Drosera spatulata. The sequence continues at coordinate 94 of JAOVYX010015927.1, read as the reverse complement.
CTACAGTGATGGTTGGTGTAATGATTATACTTGTAATGATCACGACAAGACCCTACCAACTTAATGAAATGTAGTACTTTTTTTTTTTGGGGTG
>JAOVYX010015926.1:0-55900 GCA_035668315.1 Drosera spatulata | reverse complement strand
ATATAACTTCGGTATCAATCTAGACGTGACAAGAGGTCACGAGTTCTAACACCCACTGCCCCTACATTCACACTATTCAGAACCTAAGGAAAACGCAACGAGAGAATCCAACACCCAAACTGAGCCTGATTATCACACAGAAACTCACAGAAGCAAACTCATGCCCCTGCAACACAGCCCCGATCTCCCGCAACACATACCCGAGCCGCATCTCCTCCCACGACCCCATCACCATACAAACCTCATTCGCCATCTCAAGCGCGATCGCCTGATCCTCAGCCGTCACAAACGGGAGCACCCGACAGACCCATCAGTCAGCTCGACCCGAATCGCCACGTTCTCCACTCTCTCGATCCTCGAAGACGCTATCGTGAATGGGGCGATCAAAGGGACGTTTAAAGGTCGAGCTTCTGCGCTTTGGACTTTGAATCTGAAGTTTTGGTTCAGATTGGTGAAGTTGTGGCTTGTGGGTTGTGTGGGTTGGAGAGATGATGAGGGGATTGAGGGGAAACGGGTGGGTTTTGGGAGACGGGTTTGGGGTTGTGGGATTGGCGAAGGGTTCATCGCCATTTTTGGGGTGTTGAGTGAGTGATGAAGGTTACTGTTCTTAGTCAGGCCTTGTTTGTTTTTAATTTTGGAGTGGAGGAGAAGGAATGGAATTATTTTCAAGTGGGATTTTTCTGACTGTTTTAAGGAAGGAAAGTAAAATATTTTTATTTTATTTTAAAATAAATGATAAAATATTAAATAATTTGATTTTATGTTATTTTATTTAAATAACTTTTATAATTTTGTAGGAGTAATTAGGTGAATTATGGGATGGGTAGTATGCAAAAAAAGAAAAAGAAAGGGTTAAATATGTAAATGGATAAAGAGAAAAAAAATAATGATAATGAAAATGATATGATATAAAGAAAATATTGACATTTTAACATCGAAAAGTTGCTAAATTAGAAAACGTCGTAATTCATTTGAAACATTCACTTTTAATAATGTGTTACAGTTCATTTGGGATATAGGAAATATTAAGAAGTAAAGTTAAGTCCATTTTATTCTCTTTGCTTAACCTCTCAAAATGAGGATTTTTGAAGGAAAAATAGAGTAAAATGATTAAAAAATAAAATAATCCATCTTCAAAATAAACAAAATTTCCTACTTCACTTAAATGTGGTAAAAAGTAAAATGTCAAATTATTTTTCATTCTTTTTGCATTCATAAACAAAAGAAAGTTAAAGTATCCAAATTATCTTAAAAAACTCACAAACAAACTCAAAGTAAGTTATATACTCTACTTTCCTTTCCCTCCCATTACTTCACCTTTCACTCCACTTAAAACTCACAAACGAAGCTTTAGGGTTTGGTTTGAGTTTTGATCGATAAAAAAAAACAATAAAAAAAAAAACTCCATCCATTTTATAAAAAATATAACATTGTATCATTATTATATTATTCAACACGTATTTTGAGGAGTATCGTTATTCGTCTTAACGATATAAGAAAATTACATCACTAACTCAGGGTTGAAATACATAACTTAAATTATCATTACTGTTTTACTATAGTTTTGAATAAAACGATGACTGATCGTCCCATAAATGATTCGTAGCTTGAATAGCTTTATCGCTGTTCTAAACCAACGTTATGTTTTTTATAGGACAGTGGTAGTATGATATGAAAGAAATGATCTTGTACGAATTTGAAGGTGTTGACAACATTTTTAGAGTGTTGATCGATTGATGATGTTTGTATGTTACTCCCTTCATCTCACATAAATCATACTCCCTTTGTTTCAAAATTTTTATAATGTTTTGACTTTATACGTATGTCGATATAAACTTTGACATGCATATAACGACGATCAAACGTAATTTTCTTGTAAATTTATTGTGATACATCAATGGTTGTGTAAGTTACGTATTTTAACTTAATACATGTTGCGGGATGATCAAACATGATTTGATAATTCAAAATGCGTACATGTAAAAATTATGGGACAGAGAGGAAATAATATTTAACAATAATTGTAGTATTATTTAACATGTTTTTTATGGGTTTGGTCATTCGTCTTAACAATAAAACAAAAATTACATAACTTAAACTGTCATTAATATTTTATAATAATTTTACGAAAAATGATGTTTAATCATCCACGGACAATTCGTGTAACATAAAAAATATTTATATACACGCGTTGCAATTTATGTGGAATGGGGAGAATGTAAGTGTTGGAAAGATTTTATCTCGAAATGAAATTCCATCGTTTTGAAGAATTATTATGTGTGACTAATTAGCTTAATCACAAGTTGAGTAAGTTTAATCCAGAATTATTGATCAATGAAAGTCCGTCGTTTGAAGAATTATTATGTGTGACTAATTAGCTTAATCACAAGTTGAGTAAGTTTAATCTAGATTTGTCGAGTTCTCTTGTTTTCTTTACACCGACATCTTCGATAAATCAAGAAAAGTCAGTTAAATCATAAGCAACTCATGACTCATTACATTATTTGCTAGGACCTACCGTACGTGGGCAAGATAATAGCCGTGACCTAAAAATGACATTTAGCTATTCTTGAATGGTTACTTATAGTAACTAATACTAATAAAATCCATCTATTACTAAAGAAAAAAATATACCCATAATTAAAAAAACAACTTATTATTGAGTCAATTTTTTCGTATAATTATAAAAAAGAAAAAAGAACCAACCCAACTTCAAACGAAAATCAATCATTCGAGATGACCTTGCACTTGGAATCAACATGACTATAGAGTTAATAAATATATACGGTCTGAATTAATACGTTATTTAAATTATCATATAATGTTATTTGATTATATTATATTTTATCTTGCATATTTTTTTGCTCAATATATATAGGCTAAATAGTTGACCTATTCTACAATCAAGCAACAAAATCACATATCCACGTAAATTATGAAGCTCTCTTTATTTGTTGATTTATTCGTATGGTGTGAAACTTATTCATATTGTTAAGTTCTTTGACGTACGTCACCAACAAGATTTTCTCGTGAGACGATATCTACATCGATACTTTCGTTAAAAATTCATTATTATCTTATAAGTGTTCTAACTCTCTATTCTAATTTCGGGTAGATCTTTTTTAACAAAATTAAGATTATCCAACTATTTGGAAACTATTTTATCTCACAAAGATTTAGGATATCTATCAATTAATTAAATCGATTTATGTAATAAAATTTCAAGTTGTTGCCAAAAAGTCCTGGCTAGTCTGTATCGCAACAAGACGATTCCAATTGCCAATACAAATTTAAACCTCGAATATGAAAAATATAGTGAAAAAAAAAAAAGAAAAGATTCTACCAGTAAATCGTCACACGTTTCCCCTAGTCCGTTTCGGTTTCATCATATGCAAAATCTTTTTTCCAAATTCCAAAAATATAATCAAAACGCAGCAGCCTGTTTCGTCTCCTCTCTTTTTTCTTCCCCTCACACACAAAACCCTAATCGCACTTTGCATCCACCTCTTCTCAATCCATCTCCGTCGTATCATCTCCGAAAATCTCCACCGTCGATTTCGATCCCAATCAAACTCAAAGAGAACTTTGAAATTGATCATTACTCTGTTGTGTTTGGTGTGGTGACGGGTTGTTTTAGGCTTTTGATTCGCGATTACTGCGACGAAATAATCGTAATCTGATTGTGAATTCGAGGTTAGGGTTTCTGAACTTCGGCTTTGATCGTGGATTCGATCAACATTGTTTGTTCTAGGGTTTTGGGAATTCAGTTTCGTTTGATTGTGGGGTCTGGTGGGATTTTGAATTAGGGTTTCGAGTTCTGTTCTGCGATATTGGAGAGAATAGAATGATGAGGTTCGTTTGATTGAGTGTTGGGTATGAACTTGTTTTTGTAGCGGCGGGACTGCTTTTCGGTTTGATGTTCTGTGGTTTTGGGGGAAAATTGTGTTAAATTTGTGTGGGAAACGATGAGGGATTGATAGGCTGCTGCTTTTGGTACTGAATTCCATCTTCTCTTTGAAGATGGAAGCGTAGTGGTCACCGGTTTTAGTCAATTCTGTTCTGGGGTTGATACTTGATTGGCTTCTTTCTTCCTCGGCTGTTTTGCCTATTTGCAGACGTGGCTCTCCTTCTGCACGAATGGACGGTTTACTATTAGGAACTTAGTGTTCAATTGTACAGTCAGAGAAAGAATTATTTGAATTGGCTTACATACAGTAGCCTGTTGGTGGTTCGCTTTTGGTGGAGTATATAACTGGATGCACTGAAGAGCGGTGCATGGAGACTGAGAAGTGAATATTTTTGTGGAACTGCGTGCCAAGACCTAAACCGGGAGTTAGTTTTTTCTGGTATTTGCTCTTGGCTGGAAGATCCTCATCTTGAACTTGGTTGAGTGTAAGTTTGGAAGTTGCAGAAGGTGCATATCGTATGTATAGTATTGATCATGTTTGATTTCGCTCATGGAGAAAAGTGAACGTAGTTTAGCCCCAGAATGGCTGAAAAATGCTGGAAATGGTTCTGGGGGTGGCACTTCAAATCACCATAACCCGTCGTCACGTTCAGGTACTTCAGGAGATGGCGTTTCTTTTGTTTTTCTATATCGAATTCTAAATGTGTGATTTATTTTTTCTTCTGATTTGGTACAAGCTCCTGACATCATAACTACTCTTGGATTTGTTTTGCTTTAGATGGTCCTCTGTCGACTTACCCAAAAAGAAATAGACCTTCCAAAAGCAGTGCCAGTGGTGATTCACATCACCCTTATCTGGATCGGAGTTTGTCCTCTGATTCTAGAACAAGTTCCAGCAGTAATGGCTCAATCAAACATGATAAGAACTACTCAAGGTCATATAGCAATTTTAACAGGAACAACAGGGATAGGGATAGGGATAGATCAGCAGTTATTGATCACTGGGACACTGAATTTTCTGACCCATTAAGAAGTATTTTGCCCGGGAGGAATGAGAATGACCTTTTGAGACGCTCGCAGTCCATGCTGGCAAGAGCAAATGATGATTTGTCAGCACTTAGAATTTCCTTCAATTCAAGGAGCAATAGCCTGAGCAACAGTGACTACAATGCTCCTTCAGTTGTTAGTCAAGCTGATGTCCATAAGGTTCCATTTGAAAGAGATTTTCCATCCCTTCAATCTGAGGAGAGACCTGTCACACCAGAGCTAAGCAGAGTTCCTTCTCCTGTATTGAGCAGGGGTGTTCAAAGCATGCCGGTCGTGAATTCTGTGTTAACTTCTGGGGATGCTCGAACTCTTGCAGATGTGCCTACTGAGGTTGGAGGTAACAATACAGGATTCTCACCTGGATTACAGCCTGCTGTTCCTACTTCTTTTGGAGCGACAACCACGTCAGGAGGCCTTAATATGGCAGAAGCACTGGTGCGTCCTTCAGCACGATCTCACTCTTCTGAGGTACTCCCGTTCATATAAATCGTATGACATTTTGTAAGTTAATGCCATCCATGACTGACGGTTCCATTTCTTATCTCTGCAGAACCAGAAGCTTGAAGAGCTAGCTATCATACAATCGAAACGGCTGATACCCATGACACCCACTGTGCCTAAAAGTTCGGTAGGTGACCAGCTGATATTTCTGTATATGCATCTCATCAGTCTGATATCATGCACACCCTTGGTTTCTTTTCTTTATGGTCTAATTGGCTATGCTTTTTTCTGTTTCGCCTTGAAATTCTCTTATGGATCCATGTTTGTGACTTGAAGTGCAAAGCTGTCATTTTCTTTTGTTTCCTTGTGTGTTCTTCGATCCTCTTTTTTAAGTATAGTTTGAGACCATTAAAAGCACACCTAGTTTGATCCATGCCAATAGCTAAAAAAGAGTTCAAGTGTAGGGGATGTAGTTGGCCTCAATCCGTTTTACTTGTTGGAATAATTTGCACAGTTTATATATTTTTGAGGGTTGTTGGTCTCCCTTGTTTAGTCATTGAATCTATTATTATAACTCCTAAGCTTAGTAATCTATCAGTGCTTTACAGGAATCTCTGGTGTTAAATGTATTAAGGCACGCTTTTCAGCTTGATGAATTTATTTTTTCTGGGTGTATGCTATATGGCTACTGTTATGGTCTGCAATCGTTATCTCAATTTCTTTGGTAGGAATAGAAAAATATTGTGGTTTTCATTTTGCAGTGAAATTTGGACACTGATCATTGTTTTTTGTGCTTTCGTTCTGAGCTACAGGTACCAAATCCTTCAGACAGACTTAAGCCCAAGACAGCAGCTAGAGCCATCGAGCCGGCTGTAACACCAAGAAATGGTTATATTAGGTCTGAAGCTCCTAAGCCATCCCTGACACCGAAGCTGCAGGTTCTTAAACCCGTACTTGAAAATGGTGCACATCCTGCTTCAAAGGATGTTACAAGCCCAACAGCAGCTATGAATACTAGAAATGCTAATCTCCACCCAGCTGCCCCCCCATCTATAGCTCCTGTCATATCTAAGAATCCCGCCAACCCTAAGCTTGAAAGGAAGGCACAAGCTCAAAGCCGGACTGATTTCTTTAATAGTGTGAGAAAGAAATCTATGATCAGCACGTCTGTCACTGCTGAATCAAATCCTGTTCTTTCAACTCCTACGCTGGAGAGAACAGATGAAGAAAATAAAGATGTGGCTACTAACCCTACCAGCCCATCTAACAAGAATTGTGACCTCAGCAAGTGCAATGACGATGGTAGCATAGCCAACCGGTCTTTCAACTTGGGGAGTGAAGAGGAACAATATAACTTCATGCGAACTATGGGGTGGCAGCCGGCATCCATTTCCAGTGATGATGATGAAGGTCTCACGGAGGACGAGATAAGAGAGTTCTGCGAGAAGGTATTCAATTCATCCTTAACTTTTTCTCTCTCTTGCCAGCCATGCATATTTACAAGATCGTCAAAATGACTTCTTAGCCGAAAAATATCTGGGGATAGGTCGGTCAACCAGATGGATCATAGGTGATATATATCATGCATGAAAAAGAACCTTTTGTATTTTATTCTATTTTATTTTAATTATTTTTTTGCATTCCTTTTGTTAAAGAAAATAAAAATGGGCAAGACTGTCTGAGACCACGGCATGTGTTTTGGTCGATTGAATCTCCTCCTATCTCATTCGCCACCTCTTTCTTCTAAAGAGAACCTAACCTGTAATCTCAGCAGTCTGTAGACTTGCATCCTTATCCTTCTGAGTACATGGCGTTTTGTGTAGAAACTGAGCTGCAATGGATCTCTTTGTATAACATAATGATCCATGCCACCCAGCATAGTTCTGTTTTTCTCCCCTACTTGTATCGAGTTATGATGTCTTGTATCCTGCAGTATATGGAGCTGAAACCTGCACTGAAACGATTTCTGGTCAAGCTTGAAGAGACTTGTCAGGATGAAGCATCCTCTGAACCAAGCCCAGCTGATGGAACGAACTGAGGATACAATTTTTTCTGTTGTTGTGATACTGGCTCAGTGAAAGTAGCATATATATCGAGGGCAACTTTTTTTCTGGTTTATCTTCATCATCGGTTTTTGACGGGAAAAGCATTTATTGAGTTGGAGCTGAAAGAAATGGGACGGTTTGGAGAATAAGTTTGTTGATGCTAATTCCTGCATTATCTGAGAGGTTTGGCATCCCCTTTTGGTGATGATGAAAATGGGGGTGTAGGACTAGAGGTCTTAGTTTGTTCTGCGCTCTAGGGACGCTGTATCAAAAATTGCCTCTGGTATTTTTTTCTGCTTCTCGGCTTCATCTGCAAATGAATTAGAAATGTAGAAAGCTTTATGGCGTCCTGATCAAATTTACAGTGAAAGGTTATTGTCGAGGTTTTTGATTTATGAATTCTTGTATAGTCAGTTTATTTTAATTGTTCTTCTCATTCATCATTTTCTGCGTTTCTGGATACCCTTTCCTTGCACATATTGGCACGTTTGCCCGGCTCTGGTAAATTGGTAATGCATCTGTAGGTGCCTTTCGATAACCATGCAGGTTATCACCTTTGGTTTGTATGCTGTTGTTCCATTTACTTGTTTTTCTGGTTCGGCAGCCGCTGGCCATTAACGAATGGCTTTATAACGCGATGAACTTGTTGTCATGTTGGAACCTAGTTTTGTTCATATGCATCTTGTTTTTCGGTGATGGAAAGGTATCTGTGATGTTCGTTTCATGTGTTGCATGACTAATCTATAATTTTTCTTGCAAAAAACACCAGTGAAGCACTGAAGCTAGATTAATCAGTTTTATAGGTGCGCTGTTGTTCTTTCAGTGCCAGGGTCTATATATTGATGAATGCATGATCCTTTACGGGTTACAACCGTTACAAGAGTTAATCTTCGACCCTTGATATGTAGATTATTATGTTAGTGATTCTCTAGTTGTTTAAAAACTCAGAAGTACAAAGGGTAAGCACGTTGACCATCATGGTGATGGATGCCCCAATTCTGCTCTATGCCGCCCGGCTTCAGATTCTCATTAAACATGGCGAAGATAAAGGTGTCAAACTTAGTTTTAGGTTGCCTTGGTGTCCCGCTGTTCTTCACATGATAGATCATGTTTTGGTTGTAGATCTTTGCATTATTCGGTGAGGTGAATGGCGCTTGCCCTGCTGTTGGCCACCCGCTTTTGGACACCACTACCTGCACATTCCCATGTCCAGTCCTCTGCATCGCTACGATGAACGCATCCAACATAGCGTCGAACAAATTGTAGTACTTGAAGTTTCCATCGATCACTACTGGAGTCTTTGACTGGAAAGTGGCATACTCGAATGAGATTTGCTGCGGTTGCGCTGCATAGGCAAAGTATGGGTAGCAATTGAGGAAAATTGGGTTGCCTGTACTGGCAAGCCAGGAGAGGATCTGTGACATGGTGCTGGCAGTTTGGCTGGAAAAGATGCCGGCAGAGGGAGGGTATGAGGGCGTTGGTGTAGCGTAGGCCAACTGCTATGAGGGCGTTGCGCATGTTGTTCATCGCAGGGACTAAATAGTTGGCATAGCCTCCGGCCACCAACTCGTTGCCAAGGGTGACCCATCCAAAGTAGACGTTGTTTTTGCGAGGGACTATCCAATATCTGACCCAGTTCGCGGCAGCTGCAGGGTTGCCTGCAATGGATGGGAGGTCTTCGTTTCTGGTGCCGAGGGAGACCTTGATCCCAGAGCCACACAGAGCGTCGAGGACGTCTGCACGTGGCTCGAATAGACGGACTTGGGTAATTCTCTCCGACTTCATGATGTTGATTGTGGTGCCTGCTGGCGGCAGGTTGTTCCCCAGAAATCCGTAATTGACTCCAACGTTGGCACCTGCATTTGATTTAATTTCATTCAGTATACGAATGGGGATAAAAGGTACATAGTGAAGATTATGTAAATGCCACAGCTAGAGGGTCGCGGTTGTTGTAACAAAAAGAAATTTCTAGCTCTATTGGTTTTGCAAAACATTTTCTCGGAATCTCTTGGTAGACTTGGTTAACTGACTGAAATGTTGTGAGAGAGGCAGCGTCTTCTAAGGGAGCCTCTAAAAACCATAAAGAACAACTCATGATTGTTTTGTGACTTTGTACAGATTTTGATTGAGTTACTTGCGTATGGAAAGAGTCAAGTGGGTGAAAACTATAGTGAAAGTTGCGAAAAGCGCCAATTTCTTCAGCATACACCCCATATCGGAATTCAGCAGTGAACGATTCAAGAAAGGGTGTTTTGTTCGATCAGGAAAATTATCCAGGATGAGAACCTGAGACACTGTTTTTCTGTGTTTCAGTATTCAGCGGTTCTGCTCATGCTTATTTGTAGTGCAAACCTCGCTCTGTGTTACCCCTTGTTTTATCTCTTAGCATTGATCCACTTATCCTGATAGGATCTTCTTTGAGGATTATACTGATAGAATAGATTGTGTGAATGATAATTCAGTACAATTTAATGGAAAATATAAATGAGAAGAAAATGACATTGGACAATGGTCACATTGAATTACTACAGATCAAGATTAGTGATCAGAGGGGGTGTCTCTGCGGGTGGCACGGGGCGGGGGCGGCCTGAAATCGCCTGGCAATGCGGCTTATATGCCCGTTTTTTTGTGTTGCCTTTAGTGTTTGATGAGGGTTGAGATTTGGCTTATCTGCAAATTAACAGTGAAAATAGGGGTTGTTTTTTGACTCAGTGCACCATGGGAAGAGTGATCCATTGACAAACGAGCACAGAGGCGGTTGCTTAAGGCGTTTCGGATATGACATCAACAGCACGTCCTCCCTTGATGTAGATTTGATTTGCACCGAGAATTAAGTGTTGAAGTTTTAAATTATTTTTCCATAATGTGATGATTTTGCACAAGGGCCAAGAGCAGTTAGCTTGGTATAAATAAACCTTCCTTCTAAGCATGTGATTAGGGTACGACACCTCGTGAAATAATCTTTGACACAAAGACTTCATACACTTACGACACAAATACATGACGCAGCTCATAAGTGTCAGTTGAGATCCAGGGAGAGCCAAGTTTACTTGTTGCATCATGTAGCACCACAAAGAAAAACAAATACTTCGGGAAAAAGCAAACATAACATGCACTAAGATCTTAACATAAACACTAATGTAGACAACACGTTTGCAACTATGCCGAAGAAAGATCCAATCTGCATGTCAGTATAAACTTGGATCCAAAATGCGATATACAAGAAAAATATGCGAAGACCAAAATCATCATTTACCCCCAACAATTAAAGATCCGACCATATAGTAAATGACTAACTGGTGAAGCCCGCTCACATTGGATTCAATCATCACGCTCGGCAACACACGACAGGTATTTACACCAATGCAAAGTTGCAAACAAGCGCGTCCATGCAAGAGACTGAACAAGTTACTTCGGCTTCCAATGGCAGCATATCTTCAATCAATCTGAATGTGAGGTCCAGTACAACAGACCACTGCATAAACAACTGCTTTAGTAAGGAAATTCAACAAGCATAAAACTAGAGCGAGCTTCCAAAAATTCCATAGCCACAATGTTGATTACACTAAAAGAGCGCAAAACACAAAGAATGAGGCTCCAGTGAGATAAAAGCGCAAAAGCACTATAAGTCTATAACAAATCACATTCCTTGTCAAGTTAGGTTGAATGTGCCTGTTAAACGAACCAAATCAGAAAGCTTTAGCAGGCTACCAACAAAAAGAATGAACGTTAAAAAAAAAAAAAAGACCTAAATTCCTCAATTACGTCACAAGAAAAGATAAACAAGAAGCCAATCATTTCATTTCTTCAGAACATGAACAAAAGCAAACAAAAACTAGTTCTCGGTCTTGCTGCATTTCATAATGGTGGTGATTTAATGATCATATTGTACATACATAGAACACTACCAATAAACCGATATCTATTAAACAAAAGCATTTGTCCCAGAAGAGCACGCTACCTGATTAGCACAAACACGCACTGCAAGACACCAGCTGTGCCTGTCCATGCTGAAGTGCCTGTTTTCTCCAATGCATCTTTTATTAGTAGCCCAACTGATGCAGCTAGAGAGACAAAGGATATAACATAGGCAAGAAAAAGCCAGAGCTTCAACCTACAGTTCTCCAAACAAGTTAGAACCTCTCCACGAACATGGAATAGTATATTCAGCTAGACCTCGAACAACAAACAGTATATTCAGCTAGACCAGAGCCAAGGAAAGATCACTCCCCACATTCATATAAATCCAATGCCACTCCCCACACAGTAAACCATATCTTCCAATCAGAACCTTTAAACTATCTTTTCAAGACTATCATTTATTGTCAGCCTACCGTCATACTTTGTTGTTTGCATATAATCAATCAAGTTTACCGGCCCAGAGTCTTATCAAGCTCAAGCACAAATAGGTTGCATCAAGAATCTGGTACAGTTTTATGTTATATCACTCTGGGCCTTTGGCATAAAAATATTACACTGGCTGAACTTGACTCCAGCATACGTATATGCCAACTCGGTAAGTGGAAAATAATTCATGACCTTTTTTCCCCTCTGGAGACCACAGGAGACTCATCGATGGAATCGAGCTCAGAAAGACATGCTGACATGGGAACCCATCACAAAGTAGTGAATGATGTAAGTTGCACTATATCACAACATATAGAAGATTAGACAGTTCTAACATAGATTCAGTGATTTACAGTCAGCAGAGGTACACATGGATTATGATTCATCTTCAACATAATCGAAAAGAAGAGCTGGAATTGGATATGTACACAAGCTAAAACCTTTCAAATCACGTACCAATCATTTTCAATAGAATTACACAAATACAAAGATAGATCCGTACACTTCGACTTAAAACAGCAAGAACCTTGTGTAGTCGTTTACTTGGCCATACTTCTTAAATGCGAAAATTCACAATCACAAAGCACTAAAACGTCACTATGCAGTGAACTCTATAACACCCTAACAAAGTAGATAACCACCAAATATTGCTAAACCATGCAAACCAACTAATCCTCCTTGGTATGAAAAGAAACTACCAAAAGTAATTCCAACGAACATAGACATCAATTACAGGTACTGGTTGCCTGAATAATCCAAATCATTTACAGATGAACAAAAGCAAAAATCATTAGGGGCCATTTAGCTTGGCTGAAAAGCCCTTATAGGTGCTTATGACTCATGAATGTTTTAATAGTTATAATTACATCAACAAATAAATTTATATTTAACTACTGATCGAACTTCTTTACAAGCAAAAAGTCATAAACATGAGTATGAGCTACTTGAAAATGCTTCTACACTTCTGATCAAACTTTTGCTCGTGGAAACCCTAATGCTTCTCGGACCAAATATCACTGACCTAACCGCAAAAATCAACCACGATCTTGTTGATCGTCTACCAATTCCTTCACGATTCACGACACCAAACAACAAATACCCCCACCCAAACCCTAACCGGCAAACCATCAACACAACCATCAAATCAACAAACTTCAGCTGCTCATGAAACCAACAGATCCGAAATATCGTATCCACGACAACACCAGTAAAAATCAATCAATCAGAATACATCAATCAAAATCGATAGAAACTCGAAGATCGATCAATAACACACCTCCACTCGCCTTCCTCATAAGGCGAATAATCGATATCCTCCTTCCTCACGCAATTGAACATCAACGCCGCCAGCGATGCGAAGATTCCGGGGAGGTAGTGGACGAAGGAGACCTTCACGGAACTGCACACCACCGCGTCGACCCAAAACCACCACCCCGCTCCGAACACCGCGCCCGAGAACGCCGGCCCGAATATCGCCCACAGCTCCGTCAATTCCATTCAGCCGCCGCCGGTGATGATGATGATGATGATGCGAGGTTCGGTTTTGGTTGGTGGTGTTGCTGCTGTTGTTGGCTTGAGAGTTGAGGTTTGGGTTTTGGTTTTGTTGGTCTCTGGGCTTGAACTTGGTTCGATGAGGAGTTGCCTTCTGGTATGTTGTTTTACGTATATTTTTATCTGATTTCGATCCCAATTGATTCTTCCTTCCTACTACTAAAATTATAGCGATTGATTGACAGGGAGAAATAAGAACAAATAATTTAATAAATTAATATGATATAAAATATAAAATAAGGATGTTTTGATAATTTTATATGAAATATTTTCTAAATTAAAAAATATTATAATTTTTATAAGATATTCAAATAAGATAAATATTATATTTTTTGTGTGATGTAAAAAATAACAAGAATTTTTATTAACAAACTAAATTAAAGTATTTGTATTAGACTTGCCTCTGTTTCTTACAAATTATAGAGTACAGTTGAAAAAAAATCGACCTAAAACTCCCTTTAATTTTCACGCGTTTACACTTAAATCCTTATACTAAAAAAAAAAAGAAAAAAGAAAAAAAAAGGCGCGAAACCCCCTTCACTGTAGGACTAAGATGCCATTGTTAAAATTTTCATTCAACTCGACGATCAAACCCTCTTCGACTCTAATCAATGTTTGAAAAAACATTCCTATGAAACCTCCTACCTCCTACCTCCTCCCCCTTCACCCAACCCAGTCCACCCATCATCTTCCTCCTCTCCTTTCCTCCATTCCTTCATTTTCTTTCTTGCAATAAAACACAAGGCAACATATCTCCATTGTTTTTCTTATTTCGTATGAAACCAACAAAAATGTAAATCAAATCGTACCCTAAAATGTGAATCAAAGATCTTGCACAATGAAAATCCACCAAATTAGAACAACACACCAAAACCCCCCAAATCGCTTCCCGTTGGAAACCCTAAATTATGCAATTGAAACCATCGATCAATCACGATTCAACACAATGAATCTCGACGATTCGAGTGTGGCATCTACGTATAGAATGGGTTGAAGATCGATCTAATCTAGATTCGGAGGAGGTGAAGTGTGGAGAAATAAGATTCGATCGATGTGTCGATGTATGGATATCAAGTTGAGATCGAGCAGATCTACATTGACGACGAAGTAGAATGTTTTACCCAAATATTTACCCAGCAAAAACGTAAATCAAGTTGAATCCTAAAATAAATCTTCACCTGAGTATTATCCCTATCTTATCTAAATCAAACAAACAAAAAAAAAACCTCGAAAATCAAACGACCAACACTTCGCCCACAACTTTCTCTCTCAAGCCATTCCCGGATCAAATCTACAATTATCGTATGCAGCTCCAACGTCTGGTCTCCGATCTCGTCGCCGGTGACCACCGCGCTCAGCCTCTAAATCTCCACTTCAATCTCTCTATATACTTCAACGTAGAAGAGAAGCGAAAAACAATATTCCTCGAGCTCAGTCGTGGGTTATGACGACGGCGACGGAACCCGGTGTCAAATTACAAACCAAATGATGAGGGAGCAGCTGAGTTCATGGCTCTGCACAAGGCTCAGCCTCGCCCAGAAGCCCGGCTTCGAAGTCACACCTCGCTATCCCGATCGTCGACAGCGAAGATTCAAGTTCCCGATGCCGGCTCCGTCACCGACGGCGGATCGGAGGCGAGACACGAAAACGATCCTGGAAAATAGTGGTTTTTTTCACCGGGGAAAAGAAGAAAGGGTTGATTGGTTGTATGTGGGGGCATTTTAGTCTTTATGTCCTGTCCGTTAACAAAACTAACCGCAGTTAAATGTTCTTGTAGTTGAGGGGGCTTTGTGTTTTATTTCCCTAGCATAAGAGTTTACGTGTAAATACGTATTATTTTTTTTAAAATAATATTATCTTCGTCTTAAAATGATTGTAAAGACACATAATTTAAAGTTTAATTTAATACGATTAAACGTTTTTTTATAAAAAGATTATGACACACTGATGATAGATTAAGTTGTGAACTTTAATCCTGAATCAATTTAAGATTTTTCTAATATCGTTAAGAATAATAACGAAACACTTCGGAGTACATGCTGTTGCAATTATTTTGGAAAGGAGGGAGTATTTCTTTCGTCTCAAATAAATTACGACACATGACTAAAAATAAACGTCTCACATAAATTATAATACTTACATTTTAGACGCTTTTAAAATGTCAAAAAAACCGAATTCTCATTACTTTATATCTTATT
This sequence comes from Drosera spatulata, assembly GCA_035668315.1. Classification (NCBI taxonomy): domain Eukaryota; kingdom Viridiplantae; phylum Streptophyta; class Magnoliopsida; order Caryophyllales; family Droseraceae; genus Drosera; species Drosera spatulata. The sequence continues at coordinate 40,364 of JAOVYX010015926.1, read as the reverse complement.
ATCTTACATTTTTCTCACTCATAATGATATAAAGATAAAACACCATAAAATCAATACATTCCTTAATAACGTATCAAGTCGACACATCGCAATTTATTTGAGATAGAAGAAGTATCATCAAAATAGTTTTTAATATTGTCAAGACAACTTGTGAAATATGAGTACTTCAACCAAGAAAAATTGTGTATGACCGTCTTCTAAGTATTGGATATCCATATAATCTCATCAAATCAAATTTCAAATCCCTGATCGTAGGATTAGAAACAAAATAAGTTAACACTAACTCAACTTCTCTCGATACTACCTTGATAGTAACCCTTTTTAAAGATTTAAGTATAATCTACGTATAACAACCCTCTTAACGATTTGCTACAACAACCACTTCCATACAAATTTGAAAAACATAAATATTCAAAAAATTCCATACAAATTTGAAAAACAAAAATATTCAAAAATTCAAATACATTTTTTGAAAATTTACTAACATTTAATGTAGAAGTTTCTGCAGCAGATATCTTGACTAAAACAACATCCTTTTTTCTTCTTCATTTTTTATTTGTTACCGTAATATGGTTCGATCATGTCATGCATAGGGATCCAGGAGTTCTGATTAGACGTTGTGAATCCAATTAGTTAACAGAAAAATAGATAAGACCAAAAAAATATTGAGGTGAAGTTATTAAACAAAACCTGATCCTATTAGAACTAACAAATGACACTGTCTTTATTAAAAATATTTGACATGCTAGAATTAGAGTTTTAAGATAACTTTAGTATTATTTTTATCTCATGATAACGGCAAGTAAGATTTGTTTAATTTATTATTTATTTAGTTACTTAGCTATTTGTTAATTTATCAATTTTATTTATTTGTTGTTATACTTTGTCATTTTTTATTATGCAATTGTTTTTGTCTTCGTGTTTGTATCTGTTGTTATGAGTGCATTTTATCTTTACAAATTAATCTAATCTTTTATGTGGATTTTAATGGTTTTCATATGTGTTTTTCCCATGAATACATGAAAAAACGATATTTTTATAACAAAGATATAACTTCGTATATCCTTTTTTTTTAAGATCCTATCAATAACAAGATTCCTGGATAGTTGCTATGTTGATTTGTTACAGTAATATTATACATTTGCTCTTAGGTCTGTTCCACCGGAAGTAAAAATTCAGACCAGATTTGCCCGCTTCCAACAAAGCGCCATTTCGACATCGGAATCCTCCTCGCCGGAAAACGAATCGAATATACAAACGGACACGAAACCCTAACCTTAGCCGCTCGAAATCGTCCACTTCTCGCTCTCATTTCTCGATTTCGCTTTCCATGAGATCTTCGAATCCATGAAAACGATCGATTAGGGCTAGGGTTTCAAATTTGGGAGTGAAATGGAGCGGTATTGTAGTAATTGATGAATGCTAACTAGTTATGTTGCTTCTAGATGAGGATGACTGCTAGGGGACCAATCGGTGGTTTAACGAGTTCCGGTTTGTCACCGGTGGCCACGGCAGTGTCGGAGAGGAAGAGATTGGTATGCGTTGGTGTGGATTATTTTGCACAGGCTCACAAGGCGTTGTCGGAGCGATCGCCGTTTGATGCTGATGAGGTGGTGGCTACACTTCCGAGGGGATTGGCTGGTTTGGTGTTGAAGCAAGGGGATAGTAGGAAGAAGCATAAGAAGTCGAATGCTGTGTCCAAGGTTTCGAGCAAGGGTGGTTCGGTGGAGCAGGATAGGAGTTCAGGGTTGTGGATTGAGTTTGAGGAGTGGTTTAGAGAGTTGACATTGTTGGATATTGAGAAGTTGTATAAGATGTGTGTTACCCTTGATGGTTTAGCTAGCTGTTCGGATTTTAGTATTCCGTTTCCAGGCAATGCTGTTGCTCTTGGGAAGAATGAGTTAGATCTAGAGGTTGTAAGGATAGGAAAGGGAGGCGTTAGGGAGACTGATGATGATCCAGGCAGGGTGATAAAGGAGGATGTTAACAGGAAACATATGGAAATGCGTCCCAATGTTGAGGCCTTAGCAGTAAAGCAGCAGCCTATGGTTGGAATTGACCAGTCCAGGGACAAAGAGAGACAGGGAGCGGAGAGTTTGCATTCGAATGGGAAAGGTGCTAGTGGTCATGAGCTGCACAAAATTAGCTCTGTGGCTTGGGTTCTATGTTCTAAGAACAAAATCCTACTCACGACAACATTTCCTACAAAGAAAAGGAAGCTGTTGGGAGCGAACGCAGGGTTGGAGAGACTTGTTGTTGCTCATCCATTGGAAGAGAACTCTACTTTATGCCATTTTTGTGGCTTCGGGGATAAGACTGATCAGCTGAACAAACTGGTTATTTGCCATACCTGTAGCATGACAGTTCACCAGAAATGCTATGGCATTCAAGGAGATGCGGATTCATCTTGGCTTTGCTCCTGGTGTAGATGGAGGAAAGATGCTGAAGTGAGCCGAGCAGCTCAGACTTATGGTATGCATGATGGAAATCGTCAGCCTTGCATTCTATGTCCAAAGTCAGGGGGTGCATTGAAACCTCTCTCCAGAGCTGGGGGTGGACACAGTAGCTCCGTTGAGTTTGCACATTTATTTTGCAGTCAGTGGTTGCCAGAAATTCATATAGAGGATATGGAAATGATGGAACCGATAATACACGTGGACGAGATTAAGGAAATACGATGGAAGTTGGTTTGTAATGTGTGCAGGACAAGGCATGGCGCCTGTATTCGTTGCTCGTATGGTGGGTATGATTGTTTCTCCTTAGTGCTTACCTGCTCTTTTCCTGATGCGTGATCAATTTGTTTTCATATATCTATTTTTCTCCATTTGCATGATTGGAGAAACCTTTTCCTACTTTGGTTACTTTGGAAGTTGCATCTGAGTTAAAGGTTTTCGCTCCACATGCAGGGGTATGTAGGGCTTCCTTCCATCCTATATGTGCTAGAGAGGCAGGACATCGGCTTGAGATATGGGGCAAGTTTGGATGTGTTGATGTATGCACTCGATATTATATGGCTTCTTATCTTCTTCTGGCGGACTTTTTGCTGTCACTATTTGTGAGACATATACTTTATGGGAGCCCCCAATCTCTCCCATTTTTTGTTGCAGGTTGAGCTTCGAGCTTTTTGTTCCAAACACTCGGACCTGCTCATTGCTTCTGATTCCACTAAACATGGTGAGTCAGATGATCAATCTACCCTTGAATTCAAGCAGCTATCACTGCTTGTGAACCGGAAGAGCCAGGGTGAAGTGAACAGCAAGAATGCCAATAGGATTCAGCAGAGGATTCAGGTGTCTGATGCTGGTTCTGTCAAAGCTGATGGTGGTGGACCACGAGAAATGGGGTTGCAGAACGTTCTCTTTAGTGCCCACCATAATTTGGAACATGGTGTCACTAGAGAGTTAGTTGATGTAGACACTTCTCTACGTAGCAAAGCTCAAGGTTCTAGTATTCAGAACTCCATAAATCTTGCCCTGATTTTAAAGAAGGTGCTAGCCATTGATGTTACCTGCCCTCACTCACTTTTTTAATCCATAGATTTGTCCTCCAACAACGTTTATTCATCTCTCAGGTGATTGAAAGGGGAACATTTACATTGAAACAAGTAGCATCCGGAACAGGAATTTCAAAGGAAACGTTGGCTGCTGCCATTACTGTAACCTTTAGTTCCTCTGAATTTTTATTATCCATATGAGTTCTGTGGTGGTTTCTCATGCCACCTAATGATAAACTCATACATGTTCCTTCTTGTTCGTGTGGCTTTTATGTTTGTTTTCAGGTCAACCACTTGGTTCCTGATTTAGGTTGTAAGGTGGGCAAATGGCTCCAGGATCATGCTTATGTGTCGGCTCCACCCAAGAAATTCATATTTGAGCTCAAATCCTCCCTCTCATCGAAGGCTGACACAGGAGTTTGTTATGCTGCTAATGTGACCACAGGGAAAGCATCGGATACCTTGGTAGTCCGGCGGAATTCAGTTCTTCCGAGGAGGAGAATCTTTGGCGATATGCATTGTTTAGGAGATGAACAGTTTACAATGGCAGTCAAGGATGAGTTCAAAAATAATGACGTCTCGACTAATGTATTAAAAGGGAAGCAATATGATGAGTCAAGGGAGACACTGATTTCCAATGGCAAGTTAAAGGTAAACTTCTTAGACAGAACCCAGTTTGGCTGTTAGCATGACTCCTGAAACAACTTATGCCTGTTCTTAGTATCGATTTTACGGTTGGTTTTTTTGATATGAAATTTTACTCTTCCCCTTTCAAGTTTTCAAAAAACTTTCTTGTTGAGCATTTGATGTGTTCCTGTAGCAGACTAAGGTTGAGCCTTGCAGAACTGGACAGTCAGTGGCAGAACCTTTGAAGTCTTTTTACCCTCAATGTAGTGTCGTAGATGGATGTAATCTGCCACGGCCATATGAATCATCCAATTTGGTAAAGCACAATGCTCCTACTGTCTCATCTCTTCATAGAGTGGGCAACTGTGACATGCAAGCTTTAGGTCCTTGTCCAAGGTTTATGTCTGGAGCTTTATGATTTGTGCTTAATGTCCTATCCGTTTACATTTTTCCTTCTTTGGTCAAGCTGTTAGATAATTTGGTGATGGTGGTGTTCGTTTCTTGTTTGATGTCAGTAATGTGAGTTCAGCTTCTGATTCTTACGTTATAACATATATCGAGAAGAGGATAGAGGAATTGCCCAGTTCAGTAATGAAGAAGATGGGTCTTGCAAGTGGTGGTAAAGTCTACTTTACTGTAACTGTCTACATGGTGCCATATGTTGGAGTACATAATAAAGTTTAAGTGTCTCTTGTGTGGAGCACTTTTCAGATGCCAGTGTTTCTCCTGATCACCAAGACCATCCTTCATGTGCTGTTCTCGACACATGTAAGAAGGTCAATGATACTGGAACATTGAAATCATGTTCAGATGATGAAGTAGAAGGAGAATTGATTTATTTGCAACACAGGCTAATTTTCAATGCCATCTCAAGGAAACATATATGTGGTACGGTTTCCCATATTTATTCTTTCAACAGGGCATGTTAATGATTTATGTTATTCACGAATTCCTTTTTCTTCTCTTTGCTTTCTCTTATTCCTTGATGATATGTTTGCTTCCTTGGTGGCGTGTTTATTTCACATTTTATGTGATCTTGATATTAGATGGTCTGATTTGCAAAATTGTGAAGAATCTGTCTGAGGAGATGGATGTAGTTCGCAACCAGCGATGGGATAATGTGCATTTGAACCAGTCTATTTATGAACTGAGAGAGGCAAAGAAGCGAGGTAGAAAAGAGAGGAGACACGAAGCAGAGATTGTGATTCCCCCTGCCGCTGCCACTGTTGTGTCTTCGTCTAAACTGTCTTCACTGAGGAATGTTGCTGGGAAGCTGCAGCAGAAGACCTATTGTGACCTGCAAAGTGCTGAAGAAAGAGCCAAGGTAAGTCCAGCATCCTTTTTTGTCATGGAAGTAGAACTTTTTTCTCATTCTTCTGCTTTATGGTTCAATAATGGGCCCAACTAAGAAGTCCTTGGTGGCCTCGAGCATTGCTTACAAAGTTTCTCCTGCTCGGTCAAGTTCTTCTAGTCTTATTTCAGTCTGACAGGATAAATGTCACTGATATAGAATTTGTCAATTTGTTTCTTGTTACGTTTCTTGGTTCTAGTGGTGTATTCTCTGCTTTGTCTTTCAGCAACAACTGCGTTATCCTTTTTCTTTCCAGTTCAAAACTTTTTTCTCTCCATTATCCCCTCTACGTCTAATCTGCATAGATTAATTGTAGACGTGTACTCATTTAGCTCTTAGGTTATTATTTTCTGTACTAATCAGATAAAGTTCTTGTCGTGTTTGCTACTAAGCATCGAGTATGGCTTGCATTCATCTCAAGGGTATTGGCTAAATTGTTATGTTGAGTGATGAAAATAATTTTGAGATAGATTACTGGCAAGCTTTAGGAGTTTTACCTGGATGGTTGAGTAAGAATCTCTCATCGACTCTCATCCGTTCTTGTGATTTGATCCTAACTGCTAAGGACTGTGAATTTTCCTTTGATGCGCCGTGTTTCAGCCTGATTGATGATCTGTCACCTGGGGAGGTCAATTAATGTTGGTTTTGTTTAGCTCTTTAGTAAATCTTTCCAAGACCAAGATTCAACACCGTAAACCAAGAGCATATGTTCCATGCATCTGATTAAAAGAAAGCTGGCTGATTAAAGAGCATAAAGTCACTGTAGCTAATTAAAATCTTTTGTTCTGTAGATTGGGAACCAAAAGCTTGGAGTTGAAGAATTAAAGAGCATTAGGCAAATGCGGGTACGTGCGAAATCTTAGTCGGCCTATATTGGATTTCTTGGCCCTCAGCAGTGTCACTGAACAACTTAATTCTTTCCCTTTCCGAGCCAAGTAACATAGTATTTACGACTTTGCTCTGCTGATAATACATTGCTTTTGTTTCTTGTTTGTCTTTCCAAGTTCAGAAACCTTTTCCTCGTTGACAAAGCAAATATTGATAAGAAGCCCAATGCAGAAGCCTTGAGTGTTCTGTTTAGAGCATTATTGCTTTCTACAATCTATCTGATGACATCGTATCATTCTGGCCTTCCTTTGTCTACGCATTTATCCAGGTTGAATTGGAGAGGTTGCGGATATTATGCGAAAGAATCGTCAAGCGTGAGAAATTAAAGGTAACTTAAGCTGTTTTGGATGCGAATGTCCCATTCTGAGATGGTTGCATATCGTTACTGATGTGCTGCATTGCTGGTTTGCCAACTCGAATGTAATGTTCTACTTGTCTCCTAATTGTCATTTTCATGACCACATGGTCCACATTATTTACGTGAATATTTAGGGATTACATTTTTTTAATCCACTTTTTAACTGTTACATATACCTAGATTGACCACTGGTTGATCTCTAGTTAGTCTCTACTGCATTGTCCAAGCCAGATGATTAGAACTAAACCGAAAGCAAACACGGTGTACGGCTCCCATCATACCTTATTTTCATACGCCACGTTATTCATGTTTCAAATGGGTCTTAGAGAAACGTTATATTTGCTGATTGATTTGGTTTGTCAAGTTCTGATATGAACTTTCTTGCTCCCATTGTCCAATGAAATTGCAGCGGGAGTTGGTGGTTTGTTCACATGATGTTCTTGCTTCTAAAAGAGATTCTGTGGCTTTCTCGATGCTTGTTCGTGGCCCCTTCTTGCCTCTTGGTAGGAGCTCAGAATCAGCTACAACTTCGCTCAATGCGCATGGAGCTGTTTGTAGGTCGAGCAATGATGCAGTACGATTTCCTGAAGTCGACCAAAAGACAGATGGTAGCTCTACATCGCAGCGTCTTTTGATACCTTATAGAAAGCACAGTATAGCTTCTTCTGGAAATCAACTTTCTCGTGGAGGATCTCCTGCTTATGGAAGTAGCATTTCAGAAAGCGGAGAGTCAGAGTTCAAGTCCAGGAAGGTACATTTCGTGCTGTTTTCACTTCCAAGAACAACCAATATCACATCGAACTGTCGTAACTGAATTTTTTGCATGGCAGCCCACTGAAACATTTGAGAAGGAGCTGATGATGACATCTGATCAAGCATCCATGAAGAATCGGCGGTTGCCAAGGGGATACATTTATGTCCCTCTGGATTGCCTCACGAATCAGGAGCTGGTTGACATGGAATCTGTTGGGACAAAAATAACGTAATGGATAGAGGTATGCGTTTGTTTTCTTCTGGGTTTTAACTGGAGCTTAAGAAATTTTGGTTTTGCATGGTGGCGTTCACCCCTATGTTCTTTACCTCGAGGTCTGGTGGAGAAATTTTGGCTTTCGGTTGTTTTGATTCATTGCGGGATCAAGTGTACGAGAGTAGAGAAGCTGTATGCGTCATATGTCTTCGAAAGGGTCAATAGGCGATCTCTAGAGTAAGGAAGGCGCGATAGCCGATTGGAGACTGGTATTGAACTAAAGGATGCAATATCTAGTTTTAGCGTGCTGTAAACACCAATGTGCATATATTGTCAAAAGTTCGAAGGAATGACTTTACATCAATTAAGTACAAAAGTCAAATTTAGATGAAGAGGTTAGTTGCAAATGGTTACCTAGAGTGTCCGTTCTCAGTGCACTAATGTGCATTGGGGGTCCTTTCATTTTAGAGTCAGAGGTAGCAACCAGCGAGTCCCTTTCTCTTCTCTTTGTAAGTTTTGTTCATACTCTCCCGCCAGCACCGGCTGCCGACGGCACTGCTTCATGGCTGCTCCTCCTCCTGCGCTGCCACCGCAGCAGCAGTCTCGCTGGTGAGGGTCAGTACCCACACGGCCACACCCTCCCCTTCTGTTTCACAGGAGCATGTCATCCTCCGCGGATTCCCTTCGAGATCGCCTGTCGAAGTCGCCCCGCCTCTAATAGCCATGGTTGTCATCGCAGTGGCAGCATTCCTCACAGTCACCTATTCAGGCTTCATATCCCGTCACCTCTTTCCTCCCCTCATCGCCTCTCTCGACACTACAGCGATGGCGATGGCGCTGCCGTCAACGTCTGCCTCCTCCTGGCTTGCCTAACTCGCCCCACTACCAGCACTCCGATGACTTCTATGTCTACTCCCCCTAGGGCCTTGACGAGGGAGATGCCCCTCTCCATTTACAGTACCAAAGGCCTGAGCGACGTATACTGCACTGATCACCATTGCGGTTGTGCGGTGTCTACTAGAATTGGAGGAGAACGATTACGTCCGCACTCTGTCGCTCTGCTCCCACTCCTTCCACGTCGATTGTATTGACATCTGGCTTCGCTCTCACGCTGCCTGTCCCCTTTGCTGTGGTGGGATATTCCCCCAGCGCCCCCCTTTAGGATCCGGCCCAGTCTTGACGAAGGGATGCTCGAGAACATGTTTCTCACATACCCGGCCGTCGGAGCAACCGGAGAGAATCTTCAACGCGGCAGCAGAAGTAGGGGAGATCGAGCCGATGGTGGCACCGGTGAGGGGGCAAAATGATCAGCCGTGCTTGTGGGAGGAGAATAGAGGAGGAGGCTGCGATGACGGCATCTCCTCGTTGGCGATATCATCATCAATCATCAATCATCGGAGTAGTAGTAGTTTCTGGCAACGAGCTTCTTCGTTCAGTTTTGTTCCAAAATCGAGAGAGTGTTCTCTTCCGTCACAACAGGGCAATGAAGTCGTCGTCACCGTTCTTCTTACGGCGGAGAGGGTCACTGTTGGCACCGATGTCGGAATCATCGTCTTGCACGGCGGATTGCGTCAGTCCATAGAAACATTAGTGTGTCAGTCGTCAATGGGATCGGAGGATGAGTGGACGGTGCAGATCGCGGAGGAATTAATGGAAGGCTGTCGAGGTGCAGGTGTGTTTGGAATAGACAGTCTCATCCTCAGGAATCGACGTAAATAACATTAAAAGTAGTAATAATGATAAATGATATTTAGTTCGTCTTTAATTTATGTGAATTTTGATAAAAAATGAATATTTTTTTTAATGATGATAGTGGGGTTTACTGTACCAGTTGTGAGAGAAGTTAATGGATGTATTATAACAGATAAGATTGATTTGATATATTTTTATATTAAAAATTTAAAAAAAAAAATAAAACATTTTTATTTATTTTGAAATTGACCAGAAAAGAAAAAATTTTAATTAATTTGAGACGAAGGATAAATTGACATCACGATAAATACATTTACATGGTTCATTTTGTCACTAGGGTTATGTCCATGCCAATTAGAGAAATATTGTCACTATATAAGAGAATTTATGCTTCAGCTCATTAATTTATGATACTCGTAGTTCTCATCTATTTAAAAATAATATTATAATATTTAAAATAATATTTATAATCGGATAATCTTTTAATGGGAAGATATCCAAATATAAATTTATGTTTATCTTAAATTCTATCAATAATTCAAAATCTTTCTTTTGACTTCTGCTTGGTTCTCCAGATGATTTGCTGTCTCTTTTGGTTTGCTACACCATCTTCAACCACCTTGTATAGGAATTCATGAAATGTGAACTTGAGAGATCAAAATTCAAGCACTCCCTTTCAAATGTGGACACATGCAGTAAAGTCCAACTTCTCATATTTGTTAGCATTTGTTTATCTTGCGAATATCCAAGTCTTCACGTATGAGAGCCCATTTTAATTGACGTTGAAAAATCAATATCCAACAAAGTAGGGGGGCTGGTTTCTGCATTGATGAAGCATTGCCGAGTAGGGGAAATATTGAGTGAGTGCTCAAAAAGAATTGAAGACAGCATGGGGAAGGACACAGCAACTACCAATTATGATCAGCTAATCTGTTCTCGAATTTAATGTCTTCACCGGACCACACCACCAAAATATAGGAAATGGTGTGGACATTTTTACCAGGCACAGACACCCACAGGCCACAGGTATGGTAGCTCAACAACCCAGCCGGCCCCCTTTCCTCATTACTCCTCCTCGCTACCTGCTCTGCTACGGTATACACTTCCTTGCTTTCTTTCACTTTTACATATTGCCTTATCTGCATCGTGTTGTTTGATTTTACAGTGCGTTGTATAGAGGACTGTGAAGAGATAAAAAAGGATAATGTCGTCGTCGAGGATGGTTTACTCGGTAGAGGTAGAGGGGCCGATGGCGGCGACGGATGAGACGCCGAGTGTGGGTGGTGTGCGCCGCTGTATTTATGCCAAAGACGGGCTCACTGATGCTCCTCATGGAGTTGAGTCTCCTTGGCAGCTCTTCAGGTACAACACACACACTATCATTATACAACTAAAACGATCGGCACTGTCATTGTACAACTAGCTCTCACATTAACCCCCTCTTCCTTTTCTAGTTCTATACTAGATTTGGATATTTCCACTGCTGAATGATGAGTAAGTTGATTGGCTTTTGGTTTTCACTGTCAGCGAGTCTGTGGAGAGAAACCCCGGCAATCCCATGCTCGGTCGCCGCAACATCACAGACGGCAAGGTGATCCACGACCCTCCCTCCATTTCTAGAAATGTTCTTCTTTCCGTCCCACCTTTCATGTAACTTGTCATGTTAGATGTGCAAATCTCTGTATGTTATACTATCAATTGTTGATTGTTGATAGGCTGTGCTAATTAATTGGTTTAATTAATCAAGACAATTGGACCCTTATTTGGTCTATATCAGAGTTGGTTTGTGCTAGATAGTTTTATATATTTAATAGGCTCGAGACAACTAGGTCACCTTTCCTAGGTGGCGAATTATCAAAACCAGGATTAGGAAAAAGAAAAACTATAACGTTCTTGTCTGGTCTATTGATCTATTTGATTCGACTTGTTTTTTTTTTTCAAGAAATTTTTAAGTTGCGCATCCATGATGATCAATTGCTTGCAACGTTTCCTTTTATGTCACAAAAGGGTGGGGAAGATAGCCAAAAAGTGAAAAATTGGAGAATGTTGTGTGCTAAATTTTCAGGCGGGACCATATGTGTGGCTCACGTACCAAGAAGTCTATGATTCTGCTATTCAAATCGGCTCTGCTATTCGGAAATGTGGTGTTAATCCTGTAAGTCTGCCTTTTTTCTTTTTTTCCTTCAAGAATCTTGAAATTCTGATTTGAGCGCTGGAGCTATTTTTTTCTTTAGATGAATCAGATTAATTTTGAGTGCACTCTTGTTTTACTGTTTAGGGCGATCATTGTGGGATATACGGGTCTAATTGCCCCGAATGGATTATTGTCATGGAGGTGAGGCTAACTCTTTCCTTCATATCCTAGTGAACTTTGATTGATTATGCGTATAGGTTTTCTTTGCTTAGAACAAAGTGCATATTAAACTACAATACCCACTGCAAGTTGATTCACGTATGAAGTTGATTCAGCAATGCTCCTCGTTTTATCTCATCGTAGTGTTCTCTGCTTCACCACAGGGTTGCAACAGCCAGGCTATAACTTACATTCCATTTTATGACACTCTTGGTATGCTGACTCCTTATTTGCTCGATTATCTCTTGATCCTATGATATTCCTGTTTCCAGTATATAAGAAATGATAATATCTGGCAAGGTGCAATTTCTTGCAGGTAATAATGCAATAGAGTTCATCATCAACCATGCTGAAGTCTCTATTGCTTTTGTCCAAGAGAACAAGCTGCGAGCGGTAGGTCTCTGTTTTTTGTCACTCGTGGCCTCTTTCATTACATGCCGGGATTTGGAAACTTGGAAATCTCACAAGTGCTGTTGTTATGCATAGTCTCCAAATAACAGCTATGTTGGCTCATTTTATGATGCTCGAGTAATTAACACTTCTCCTCTATGTATGCAGATGATAAATTGCCTGCCAAGGTGTACTTCCTATCTTAAAAGTAAGTCTGAACTAACAAAAGCTATTCTTGGTCTATATTTATGCAGATGCTAACATGTTTCCGTCTCTGATAATCAGCTATTGTCAGTTTTGGGAACATCACAGTCGAGCAAAAGAAGGAAGCAGAGGAATTTGGTGTATCGTGCTTCTCCTGGGAAGAATTTAGTCAGCTGGTAACAGTTTTAGGCATCTTACCTCTAGTTGAGTTAATTTGAAAATAGCATTCAACAGCCTACCAGATCGTATCTGGCTAGAATTTGTTTATATCAAGCATATGTTGCCATCAATAAGTTGCAGAACACTCTAGCCTCATTTTTCCTTCACTTCGCATGTATCCTGGTTTCAGTTCACTTCTCAATCCAGAATGACTTGGCTTTCCATTTCAGGGGACCGTAGATTGTCAATTGCCTTTGAAACAAGTGACTGATGTGTGCACCATAATGTACACTAGTGGAACGACCGGCGAACCCAAGGGGGTCATCTTACCAAACTCAGCTTTCATGGCAGAGGTTTTATCAATGGATTACCTCCTTGATGTTACTGACAAAGTGGTACGAGTTTTCATTTTGAAAGATAAAACCATATATTTACAGGGTCCAGTACTTCAAATTCATTACTCCTCCTCCCGGTTATGGTTCAACATAGAACTCAAGCAACTATTTGGTTTTCATTATTACTTCTCCTATTTGTTTAGAAACCGGAAACTGTAAATTAAGGGAACTAAGCTCGATATCATTTGTCACAGGCCACTGCAGATGATGTATACTTCTCATTTCTTCCCCTTGCCCACATATTTGATCAGATAATGGAAACGTATCTCATATATAAAGGTTCCTCCATTGGATTTTGGCAAGGGGTAAGTATACAATCGTTTATGCTCCATGAGTTATTTAAGATAAATTATGGCCCATGGTTACCAATAACCTTTTTTCTGATCCTGGCCTGAAGGATGTCAGATATCTCATGGATGATCTCCAGCAACTGAAGCCGACCATATTTTGCGGTGTTCCTCGAGTTTTTGACCGTATATACTCAGGTGCACCCCTTAATTAGTCGTTTTATCTCACCTGCTGCTACATGATCAACACGTTTCTGCCCTAAAGAATCAATTCTCCACATCTCTCTGAAGGTATCTTGGCCAAGATCTCAGCAAGTGGTGCTGTAAGGAAGAGCTTATTCGATTATGCATACAAATAGTACGTCTAAAACCGTGGATTTCTTGACATGCACTTGGAAGTATACTTCCCTTTAGTTGATAAGACTACCACTGATGGTGTGCTATAAACAGCAAACTGTCATATCTGGAAAAGGGACTCCAGCAAGACAAAGCAGCACCTCTCTTAGACAAGCTTGTGTTTTGTAAGGTTTGTCCCCAAAATATATGAGTCTATCTTGTGTGAGCAAGTGCTCTTCCGTGCCAGTCATGCTTATCCTGTTTATCTCTGGCAGATCAAGGATAGCTTTGGCGGTAGAGTTCGGCTGATTTTTTCTGGAGGTGCCCCTTTGCCCCGACACCTTGAGGAATTCCTCAGGGTTGCTTGTTGTTGTGTATTGGTACAGGGATATGGTAAGCCTTTCCAAATCTGCGGACACATTTAGAACAAAGGAATTCCTGAACCTCTGTTTTTAGTCTTTTCTCTCCTAGCAATTTGTATGTTTTGCTGTTGTCAGGTCTGACTGAAAGTTGCGGCGGTTGTTTTACATCAATAGCCAATGTTTTTTCAATGGTCGGCACTGTTGGAGTCCCAATCACTACTATAGAAGCTAGGCTGGAATCTGTGCCGGAGATGGGTTATGATGCACTTTCTAGTATACCTCGTGGAGAAATTTGCTTGAGGGGGAACACTATATTCTCTGGTTATTTTAAAAGGCAGGATCTAACTGAAGAGGTCCTTGTTGATGGATGGTTTCATACAGGTAAATGCTCATAATTATTATGTTACTTAATAAATGCATCGGCTGTATGATGAAGCCGCTTCCCCTCCGTGTTGGAAGTTTATGAGTGAAAGGCAAGCATGGGTGGGTCTGAATTAATCTTTCTCACCCTAGCTAGTTTTTCAAAATATTCAGGCGACATCGGAGAGTGGCAGCCGGATGGAACAATGGAGATAGTTGACAGGAAAAAGAACATCTTCAAGCTTTCTCAAGGAGAATATGTGGCGGTGGAGAACTTAGAGAACATATATTCTCGATGTCCACTTGTAACCTCCATCTGGGTATATGGAAATAGTTTTGAATCCTTTCTTGTAGCTGTTGTGGTTCCAGAGAGAAAGGCCCTTGAAGATTGGGCAAGCAATCATAATCAGACTGGAGACTTCAGTTCACTCTGCAGAAATGCAGAAGCCAGGAGGTACATGCTGGACGAGCTAAATGCGACCGGCCAAAAACTTAAAGTACGTTGTCATTGTTTCATGTACCTGATAAACCAGTTTGTTATGCATGGTTAACTTAGCTATACTATGTGTTACTTGCCAAATGTGTGCACCCTGCAGCTGCGAGGATTCGAGATGCTGAGATCTGTGTACTTGGAGCCGATCCCATTTGATTTTGAGCGTGACTTAATCACACCAACATTCAAGCTGAAGAGGCCTCAGTTACTCGGATACTACAAGGTATGCTTCTTTTCCCGAGCCAGCATTTGTAGTACATGCTGCCGACATCAATCTCCCATAAGTCATAAACTCATGCCATCTCCTTGTCTGGTGGTTGAGGTAAGCATTTCCAGCAGTTGAATGGCGATGAAGAAGATTATGCTGACTTGTCAGTTTTGCATTGTGAAGTGAAATAAAGAGCAAAGCAATTGTCAGACTAAATTTACATTTATGATACATAATTTTACCGAATTATAAAAGCGGACTTTGCCAAAACGATTTGCAGGAGGTCGTGGATAAATTATATCGTGAAGTTAAAGATACAAGAGCATAAGATGGCAGATTGATCCTGAGTCCAAGATGCAATAACTGAGCATGAGGTAGGAGTCGTTTGTACAATGTGTGAACATTGACGGATTTGTTTGCGCAAACTAGCAGGAAAGCGTTTTTCTCAGATACAAGGGTCCTAAGCTTTGGCGACAGCTACTCTAGCCATTTCATCGATCTTCAACATGTAATTATGGTTTGGGTTTCGTTATAGGAACCCTGTAGATTGAATCTTATCGCGTACAGTGTGCATATCTTGACATTTCAAATTCCAAGCAAATTTAGACCCGTTTTTCTTTGACTTGATTCGCGATCATATAACTTAGTTCATGCGCTCGAGGACATCCTTGGGTTGGGTAATTTTTTCCGGGAAAAGCCAATGGTGAATTATACAGTTCGTCTAAAGCAGTATGAACGATTTTTATTTTTTTAGGCTTGGATCATGAATGGATATGTACATATATCGGCATATTCAAAGGTTTATCCGTGCAAAATATACAAATACACGATTGGATATGTACACCTTAGGAAATCATGTAACTATCATTCCAATCCTCATTAGATTTACACAAACGCAAGGAAGATCCATTCAAACTGGGTTAGAACAACAATAACCTCATATGCTCGGTTATTTGGACATCCTTTTTATATGCAAAACTAGTGTTGGACAAAGGATTATAAGAGGTTGTTTCGTGTCCTGTTGAAAAGATCTTGTAATTGGTTTATATTGTCATATGTTGTACAGTGGCAGGTTGGTTGTAAGCCTAAAACAATCATACATAGTACTATCCTCTTGACATAGCACATTGATAGTCAAGAAAATACGATAATAAAGGATATAAGAATATTTTAGCTATATGCAATAACTGGTATAAAAACCCCTTGTGTCCTTACATTATTGCTTTCATTATCTTTAATCTTACTATTAATTAACTTCGATCAACAATAAACTAAAAAAAACCACCATTATTGTAATAAGATTTCATATTACTGCAGTAAACTTAAAACTTATTGTCTAATATATTTTTATTAGTTTGACAATAAATGTTCAAAAAAGATACTATTCACCTCCCTTTAGTCTCGCAGCAAGTTATATTGAATCTTTTAGAGATCATCGATCAATAATAAAAAGAAGAAGTTTTTTGATCGAGAGGAATGCGAATGTAGTTGAGAAGCTCCATATCAAGGAAAAAAACGAAGAATCTAAAAAGTGAAAGGTTAAATTTTAAAATAAAAAAAAATGCATTTAATCTACTGGACTTTCACCTTTTGACATAAACTACCCTCGATGAAATTATACAGAAGACCACCTCGTGTCGAGGGTAAAATACAAAGGTTTGTTTCTCCATCCTAATTAACGGATCTGTGACGTGGACACTGACGTATTGTGGAACCCACAATAACCATTTTGCATTTTATATATTTACCCTTCTCTCCTTCCTTCCTTCCCAATGAGCCGCTTGCGGCATCCAGTGGGCGTAATAAAGGCGGTAGTAGGGGACGGGGTGGTATGAGAGTTGGTGTACTACAACTGTACAGACTCATTCCAGATCCGAAAAGATAGATGAGGCTCCTAAGGTATGCTCAGGAAGATTACTCTACTCTTAAGGTAAGGCTGAATTCCAAGAACTTGAAGCTAGAAATGACTTTCTTGAGCACACCCGTCGTCACCGTCGTCGTCGTCTTCATCACCCCATCTCCTCCCTCCCTCCCAGCACCACCACCGTCACCTCCGATCAACTCCACCTCGTAATCAGCTCTCATAAACTAAACCACAAAACCCTATCGAACAATGCACAAACAATGCAATTCCCCCCAATCATCCTCCCAATTCGCCCTTCCCAACAACTCCAACCCCTCCTCAAACCCACCACTCCTCACACGTCCCCACAACGTTCGCATATGGTGCGAAATTTAGGGTTTTGGTCAAATGGGTCATGCTCGATTCGTGATCCGAGTCATTTGGTATCCGAGAATCGGGCTTTGAGGCCTAATATTGGTCCAATAGGCCGTGAATGAGCGATCTGGTGTTTCGAAAACGAAGAGTTTGAGTGTGATTTTGGGGAAGGGATTAGGATGGAAGGGATGGTGTGAGGAGGAGGAAAAGGGTGATTGGGAGGGTGAGGAGGAGACAAAATGTGAGGAAGAGTGATGAGAATGTGTGCGGCGTCGTTGTGTTGAAGTGTACGACGACTGATTGATGACTTAGTGTAAAGGTTTATAGGCTAAACCCTAGCCAATAAAAAAGAGGATACAAATGAAGAAGGGGCAAAAAGGTAAATTTAAGTGGTCAAATAACGGTGTTAGAGAAAGACAAACAGCAGAGGGTCCTCTGTAAATTTTCATAGTTGAGGGTAGTTTTATGTCAAAAACGGAAGTTCAGGTAGGTTAAGCACTTATCCCTGATGAAAATGATTTAATAGAATTAATCATTTTCAACAAGCGAATGACAGGAGTCCAATGTCGAGTTTGTAACATGTGTGTAAGGGCGAAAGAGATTTATTTATCCAAAAAATTTTGAAATTGTCTTTATTATTACAGTAAATTATTCCCTTTGTTCTAAAAAAATACAATAATTTGAGTTTTACATATGTCGATGTAAACTTTGATTTGCGTTGCAGAATGATTGAACATCATTTTTCGAAAAAATCATAATATATTGATGATAATTTAAGTTATGTATTTCAATTCTGGATCAATGACATAATTTTCCTATGTCATTAAAACGAATAACGAAACTATTCAAAATACGTATTACATAATACAAAAATAAAATATTACTCATTTCGTCCCAATTTAATTACAATATTTTTTTGGTTAGTTTCAATATAATTATAATATTTTATTTTTTTCTTATTTGATAATGAATTTATATTAATATAATCAAATTATCTCATCATCTCATTCCTTTTTCTCTTTGATTATCTTCCTCACCTCACTTCCATTACATTATCTTTATTAATTATTTTTTATTAAATTTAATATAAACTCAATCTATGTATAAAATAATATACTGAATCAAATGTCAGGAGAAAGTATATTTTTTATGAGACCACTGGAGTACCTATATTTTTTCGACACAATGAGTTAGAATTGGGTCACACCGATTTTCTGAACTCAACTCACAACCCAAAAAGATGGGTTCGATGGACGCACCACCGGCGGCGACGCAAAACGGCGAAACACCGATCACCGCCAATGGAAATTCCGGCCACTCAAACCCACAAATCTCTGGCGAAACCCACCACCATCCGACTAACGGCGACGCCACGGAGAACGAATCATCGGAGAGGAGGAAGATGACGACGACGACGACGAACATGATGCTCCCATTGGAGGTGGGAACTCGGGTTCATTGCCGGTGGAGAGACGGGAAATTTCATCCCGTGAAGGTCATCGAGAGACGGAAAATGATGTCCGATGATGCGAATGAATACGAGTATTATGTTCATTATACTGAGTGTAAGGGCCTGTTGGATTTGGGGGTTAGGGTTTTGGGTGTTCGAGATTTGGGGGTTTTGAATTTGGATTTTGGGGGTACCCATTTACTTGATTGAGGATTTTGAAGTGGGATTTTGCTGGGGTTTGCTGCTTGCAGAATTGATTGGTTTGAGCATGATTATGATTTTTGAGGTGTGTGATTTTTTGTTTTTTATTTTTTTCGATTGTTGCAGTTAACAGGAGGCTTGATGAGTGGGTTAAGCTTGAACAACTTGATCTTGAGTCTGTGGAGACTGTTGTTGATGAAAAAGTGGAGGACAAGGTAATGTTGATATTGTTACTTGTTGCCATGTACATTCTAGTTCTAGTTTTTTTCGCGGCTATGGCTTTCCAATGTGTTTGAAATGCCTAGGAGTAGTGATAATAACTTTGTTGATTGTTTTCTACTTGGGGTGCAACAGGTAACTAGTCTGAAGATGACACGGCACCAGAAGCGGAAGATTGACGAGATTCATGTAGAGGTATGCTGAAGCTACTTTCACCCCTTAGATTTATGTGCAGGCCACTAATCATGTTGACAATTTTGTGTTCTGCTACCTGGAACTAAGTTGGGGGTCATGTCTTTCTCATTTTCTCCCTGACAGTAGAGAATAGAGATATTCTGAGAATTTTTTCCGTCATAGATGGGAATTCCAGCTCCTTATTGCCAGAGTTAAGAAAGAAAGATGAACAAATTAAAATATCATCGCCAAATTAAACTGTCAGCATGCTAGGTAGAATTTTACAGCAGAACAAGGTGTTTTTTGTTTTTGGGTAAATGGGATCCATAAGCTAGATTGTAATTTTTTTTCCGTTGGCGTACTTATCTAAATCCCTTGGTTACATCTCAAGCTTCTCCAAAAAAATTTATCATGTTTTTCTGTCTTCAATTAGGGTCATGAGGAGCTGGATGCAGCAAGTCTGCGTGAGCATGAAGAATTTACGAAAGTGAAGAATATAGCAACTATTGAATTGGGTAGATACGAGATCGAGACTTGGTATTTCTCCCCATTTCCACCAGAGTATAATGACTGTGTGAAGCTATACTTTTGTGAATTTTGCCTCAACTTCATGAAACGTAAAGAACAGTTACAGAGACACATGGTGAGTTTTCTTTTATATTCATGTAGTTTACATGAGTTTACTCGCGTTAATCTTGCTCAGTTTCTTTCAAAGACATCCAGGAATTGTTCATAGTTGATTTATCGGGAGGTTTTTCTGTTAGTTGAGTTCCTACCTGAGGTTTATCTAATTGGTTTCATCCATGTATTTTAGGACGTTAGTTTTGGGTTCTACATTCCCTTTTTGCTAAGTCTTTTCTTAGATGATACGAATGGGGCGAGTCTGTCAGTATTTCAGTTAGTGGTATATCATGGAAGGCTTCCGTTTTTTGTTTTATTTTATTGATTGTTTACCATATTTTCTTGCTATAATATCGCTGGTTTGATTGGTGATTTTTATCTACATGTAGAGAAAATGTGATCTGAAGCATCCTCCTGGAGATGAGATTTACAGGAGTGGGACTCTGTCCATGTTTGAGGTGCTCTCCCAGTCTTCTCCCTCCCTTTACCCTTTCCTCTGTGTGTCTGTGTGTCAGGGCTGAGGAGGAAGCAATGATTTCCTATTGGTGCTCCTTAGCGTGGCCATGTATGGTCGTGTGAAATCATTTGATCAGAATGCATTATATCCATCTCTACAATTCGCTTAACTTACCGAGTTGTATTCTGT
This sequence comes from Drosera spatulata, assembly GCA_035668315.1. Classification (NCBI taxonomy): domain Eukaryota; kingdom Viridiplantae; phylum Streptophyta; class Magnoliopsida; order Caryophyllales; family Droseraceae; genus Drosera; species Drosera spatulata. The sequence goes on along the minus strand of JAOVYX010015926.1, from coordinate 19,912 downwards.
ACAGGTTGATGGGAAAAAGAACAAGGTGTACGGCCAGAACCTTTGCTACTTAGCAAAGCTGTTTCTTGATCACAAAACCCTTTATTATGATGTTGACCTCTTCCTTTTCTATGTTTTGTGTGAATGTGACGATCGAGGATGCCACATGGTTGGCTATTTTTCTAAGGTAAATGACAATGCTGAGTAGTCTTGTAATCACTTCTTTCCCTTTGTAATATCATTTGTAGAGAATTTAGTTATGCACAGTTCCTGTGTTCTTTTGTACATGTAGCAGAAAGAAAATAAGGAAAGAATGAACATCTATAAGCTTGCTGTGGATTCTTGCAGGAAAAGCATTCTGAGGAATCTTATAACTTGGCATGTATTCTAACTCTACCGCCATATCAAAGAAAAGGATATGGAAAATTCCTTATTGCCTTCTGTAAGCTTTCTATCGCCTGTGATTGTAGCTCTGGTCCCTTTTATCGGTTCATGGAATTCATGACTCGTAATATTGAATTATTTATAATCTTGTATAATTGGCTGCTGACTTTTTCCTGCCAATAATCGTAGCCTATGAGCTCTCGAAGAAAGAAGGTAAAGTTGGGACGCCTGAAAGACCCCTCTCAGATCTGGGACTGTTGAGCTATAGGGGTTACTGGACAAGAGTTCTCCTTGATATTTTAAAGAAACACAAGGGTAACATATCTATCAAGGTATCTATACTTTCCCCTCATAGAAAAGATGTTCGGTCTCCACAACCTATTGTAATTTCTAGCTCGCCTTATTTGATACTTGGAACTCTTTACTTTTTTTTTCTGTTGTTTTTGTTCATGTCACTTGCTCCCCTAACATGAATTGCAATGTAGCCAAAATGTTGTGCTGGTAGCTTATGTCACATATGTTTCCTCATCTTGTTCAGTTTGCTTGTGGCCGTCTATTGAAAATTAGGAGCACTGATCATTGGAAGAATGATTGTCTTGATTGTTGGTATTATGAAGAAAACGAGGTCCAAATTCGATCTCCACGACTCTATTTTTCAAGTGGGCTTGGTGTGTTTGCACTTTGCAGGAACTGAGTGACATGACAGCCATCAAGGCCGAGGATATCTTAGCCACTCTCCAGACTCTAGAGCTCATACAGTATCGAAAAGGACAACATGTCATCTGCGCAGATCCTAAGGTCTTGGATCGCCACCTTAAGGCTGCTGGTCGTGGTGGCCTAGAGGTGGACGTCAGCAAGCTCATCTGGACTCCTTACAAGGAACAAGGTTGATCCTGATCCACGTAGTGCTCTCGAGGCTAACCGCCTGTTGCTACTACTAACCAAAGGCTGGGCTCTTCATTCCCCTCTGCTCAGATACTTTATCAGTTGGTCTGATGTGCTGATTTCCTCCTAGTCGCCTTTGTGTAAAAATGTCTGGAAGTACAGTCTTCTATGTACAATGTATGACACTTGTAATATGTAGATTTCCAAATTTCAAGTGTTATGTATTCTTTGAGATAACAATCAGTCATGCAATTTGAATGATACCACTTCTTTATGTTTGAGCTTTGAGTTGCCCTGCCCTGCTCGTCGCCTTCACAGTTCGTTTAGATTTCTCCTAGTGCAGACGCGGTTGAGAAAATGGTACTCGTTCTACCTTGCGAGGGACTAAACCTTTATTGAAAGGGTTGTAGCTGCGGCCTGCATCATATAGATTACCTGTTAAAGCGTTGATCTCGAGTGTTCATTGTCACATGTAAGTACCATGCTAGACGATTTCCATAATCGCGTGGAAAACCACATGATGGTATAGGTTTCGGATTGAAGATGTCAGTAAGTGTTTGCTCTTCCACGCGATAGAAGCCACCGAACATAAAACTAACATGCTTGCTGGAGAAGAATCAAAAGTGTAGCTGGATCAATCTCATGAAGTCTGACCATGGATAGGTTTGCCAGCGAATATCTTTCCCCTTTCTCGAGTATTTCTTGTTTCTTCTTTCTCGAGTATTTCTTGTTTAAATACTATACACAAACTATTATACGATTTACTGTTGCTAAAGCATAGATTATTCTACGATATATGTTGCACGGAACGGTAAAAAAGAGATCAATCAACATTTTCGTGCCAATGGTGCTTCTTTGACCCAAAACCTGACCTTGGGTGGTCCAATTGTATATGTGTCATCTATTCCAGCCACATCCAACCAATAAATCATGTTTAACTGAAAATTTGAATGTTTTACTCATGGGCTTTGTGCATTCGTGTAGTTTAAGATACAATGTAGTCTATGATTCATGTTGTTTTCTTGGATGTTTAATATGATATTATGATCTTCTATCATCCTTTCAAAATTTTTGACAAAATTTGATTAAAGACCCAAATAGGGACATTTTCAAAATAAACCAAATAAGGATGTGAGTGAAAATTTAGAATCTAAGAATTACATGATATATTTTTTTTTTCCATGAATAGCTTTGAGATTTTATCTCAACCTCGAGATGACAAGAAAATAATAATAATTCCGGAAGGTAAAAGATCCAGCGATATCTAGGTTAGTTGACTAATGCAAGAGTCAAGATTATAACAAGGGAAATTAATGAATTGGAAACTTATACTCCAAGCATAAGTTACCAAGGAAATTATTATGTTGGGACACAAATGCTTATTATTTCTACAATCAATGATGATGATAAATGCAAATTTTTTTCCGACAAATCTCATGTCTAATATATGTACTATATACTAAGCAAATAGTCTACATAGATGTGAATTTATTTGATTTTTTAATTTCAATCGTTTAATTTTCATCTGATGATTGACATTAAAGATTAATTAATAAAATAAATAAATAAGTAGTCAAATTAATAAAAACAGATTAATTCAATAAAATGTATTGGTCGTTCAATATTTTTGATTTCAACGATTGAGATAATTTTTTTAAAAAAGATAGAATACAAATATTTATTAAATATTCGATTAAGATTAAATATCAAATGTAATAATTAGAGAAAATAAACGATCATAAAATCTCATTTGCAAAATATTTCACAAATACTATAATCCATGTCTCATATCTTATCAATTATCTTTATTACTTATCAGTTAAAAAAATGATGTCATATTTATTTTTTATTGTACAATCTTAACTTTATTTTGTTTGTTTTTTTCGATATTTTACTGCACGGATGTATCTATATTATTTTGTTTGTTTTTGTTCCGCATAGTACTATACAAATGGATAGACTAGTTTATCACTAATCATAAAACATGAATGATCAAGACTTAATATAGTTATCGTGCCACAAGATATGATATCATGCCTCACGATAAATAAGCATAACATAATGATTTGATATATTCCTCAAAAAAAAAGGCAAAAAGATAAATTAAATAAGGTCGGTTGTTTGAATTGAAAGGGGCAAAAAGATAATTTTGTTTCAACACGCTGGGTTTGCCCTACTCGTATAAATACATAGATGATATTCCTCTTCACCTCCACCACATTCACCCAATTCGCCACAAGAAAGCTCTCTCTCTCTCTCTCTCCAACTTTCTCTCTGTAGAGTTTCATCACCTCTCAAGGTATCCCTCTCTTCTCTTTCGATTCTCGATTTCTTCGTGTTTTTGTTGTTCGATTCAATTTGTATCGATCATCGGATGCTGTGGATCGAGCTTTGGTTTTCGATCTGTGTGGTTCTGATTGTATTGGTTTGATTGGATTGGGATTGTTGTGAATCGAGATCGAGAGAGGTTTGATCTGTGTTTGATGATGAGTTTTGACCTAGATCTGTGCGTGTTTGATGTTATTTGTGTGGATTGTTGTTGGATTGTGTTGAATTGATGCAAACATTTGAGTTCTGGAATCATGGAGTTTAATTTCGAGGCTTAAACTAATGAAGTTTAATTCGATTAGGATTGATTTGGGGCTTCTTGTTATAGAATCTATTGGTTTCTTGAAGTCGCAGTATTTGTATGACCCGTTCTGAGTGGTTTGTGTGTTTCCTATTAATAGATGTGAAAAATTGTGTCCATGCTTCTTATCGAATATGCCTGGCTCTTCGAATTCCATAGTCGGTTTGCTTCGGTGCAATCTTCTGAGTCATTCTGTTGAAAGTATATCGGCATAGTCTTGGGTTATACCGATTAATGCTATAATAGTTTGATTAGTTATGGCACAGAAAGAAGTATTATGATGCATGAAAGCTTGGAAGCCTCCATTTGTTTCCTTGGAAAACATTGATTTTTCTCCCGCTTGGTTTCTTGTTCGAGTTATGTTTTGCCTGCTAGAACTTTCTATATGATGGTACATGATTGTTTTGTGTGCTACTAAATGCATATATCCAATGCATATCGCAGCCTCTCTATGACCCCTATTGCACATGATTTTATCCTTTATTTGGGTTTGTTGGAAGTTGAGATTAATTTTGCACAATTGGGTTGGTTGTTGAGTGTGTTTGCATGGACACCACCTTCAGCATGCTTGTTATTTTCCACTATTTCTCTTGGCATTGACATTGCTATTAAATGTGGGAGCTGTTTATTTGCTCTTATGGGTTATTGATTATGTAGTGGGCCTTTGTTGTTGTAGCAGTTTATTTCTCTATGTATGTTTATTGTATCTGATCTTTATTTGTCTCTTCTTTCAGGAGAATTGGCGATTCAGCCTGCTGCAACCGCGGTTAGCTAAAGTGGAGTCTGAAGCTTCTTTTATGTCTGAACGAGCCTCCATCTTCCTGTCATCAATTGGGTTGCTTGGAGAATACTGCCCGTCTAGGAAAAAGCACATCCGTGCCCTGTGTGGCTGTATGCATCTCGGGCCAGCTGTGAATTATCCTAGTCGTCATCAGGGTTGCAAGTTTATGCGGCCTAGTTTTAAACTTCAAAAAGTCGAAGATTTTGCTGCCTTTTCCTGATCTATTGGATCCAAATAAAAACAAAAAAATGGCTTTGCAAAACATTGGTGCTTCCAACCGTGACGATGCCTTCTATAGGTATAAGATGCCTAGAATGATCACGAAGATTGAAGGCAGAGGGAATGGCATCAAGACCAACATTGTCAACATGGTGGAGATCGCCAAAGCCTTGGCTAGGCCTGCTTCTTATACGACAAAGTATTTTGGTTGTGAGTTGGGAGCACAGTCCAAGTTTGATGAGAAAACAGGGACTTCTCATGTCAACGGAGCCCATGATACTGCAAAACTCGCTGGGCTGCTTGAAAACTTCATCAAGAAATATGTCCAGTGTTATGGCTGTGGCAATCCTGAAACTGAAATCATTATCACCAAAAATCAGATGATACAACTAAAATGTGCTGCCTGTGGGTTCATCTCTGATGTTGATATGAGGGACAAGCTGACAACTTTTATCATAAAGAACCCTCCTGAACAGAAGAAGGGGTCAAAGAAAGAGAAACTGAGGAAAGCAGAAAAAGAGAGATTGAAGGAAGGTGAAGTTGCAGATGAGGAGCAGAAGAAGCTGAAAAAGGATGCTACTAAAAAGAAGCCAACTAAAGATGGCCCATCCAAAGTTGCCACCACAAAGAAGAAGACCCGTGGCTCTGATGAGGAGCCTTCTCCTGCCGGTAGCCAATCTGATGGAAACGATTCTCCGGGAGTTGAGGACAAAAACGATGTTGATGATGAGGATGATGTTGAGTGGCAGACTGACACTTCTTTGGAGGCAGCTCGGCAGAGGATACAAGAACAGCTTAGTGCTGTGACTACTGAGATGGTGATCCTCTCGACTGAAGATGTGAAGCCTGTGGGGAAGAAGCCTGCTGAGGAGAAATCATCGAAGGAAAAGTCCCCAGGTCCAGAGCCTGAGTTGAAGGCCGAGCCAAAAGAAATCATCAACGGGACCAAATCTGAAGATCCGCATCAGAAACTTGTTGGTGAGATCAAGGAATTCCTCAAGAGCAGTCCCTCAGCAGGTCAGCTGAAGTCTCGTCTTGGATCTCTCTCCGGAGGCGCCCAGGAGGTGATGAATGCAGTGTTTGAAGCTCTCTTCGATGGTGTGCCAAAGGGGTTTGCCAAGGAGGTTGCCAAAAAGAACAACTACATTGCTGCTGCTGTCCAGGATGAAGGCTCACAATTGCTTCTGCTCAATGCCATTGAGTCATTCTGCGGAACGGCAAGGCCAAACGCTGTGAAGGAGGCGGCCATGGTCCTCAAGGCTCTCTATGATGCCGATCTGTTGGAGGAAGAGTTTATCGTGCAGTGGTATCAGCAAGGCCTGATTGGCGACAACAAGAGCTCCGCAATCTGGAAGAATGTGAAGCCCTTTGTTGAGTGGCTTCAAAGTGCTGAGTCCGAGTCCGAAGAGGAGTGATCAGCAATCACCATCTGAGACAGTTTACTGTTTTCTTGCTAGAATAAGGGCACGGTCTAGTCTGTTTGGCTACCGCACCCAGAGTGTCTGGTTCGTCCTTTTTGGTTTTTGTATGAAGTATGGTCTTACCGTCGATGCTTGAATAATTATGTTTTATCTTTAGTTTGTGTCTTGTCTGTGGTGTTTGAGTCGTGTACGTGATTTCGGTTTTCAGTTTCTATTAATGTTATGACTCGATTTGGATTAGTTTCCCGTGCTGCTTTCCGTTTCTATGATTTGCCTATGTTCTTTTTGGTTGCTTGTTCAGATGATTGCCTGAGTTCTGCTTGTGTTGGGGTGTGAAAGGAATAATCGTTCCAACCACGAAATGGAACCAAGTTTGGAATCCAAACAGCTTCTGTGTGCGATTCCTTATCGCATTGTTGATCACAACTTTTTGTCATCTCGCATTCCAGTATGTTTCGTATGTTGATCTGTTGCCAGTATTGCCGAGATTAAGGTCTTGAGGTTAAATTGACAAAACATGAAATTGACTAAAATTAGCACCTAATCTTTTTGGTCGAAAAATTAGCACCTAATTTTGAACCATGGTTATTTTGAATTGCACACACACATCAGATAAATTTGCAAAAAAACAGAAAAAAAAAAAAAAAGACAGAGGTTTCTCTCATAAGAATGATAAAAAAACCTAAAACAACAAGATGGAATCCGAAAAAAGGGGGGATAATAGGTATTTTGACAAAATTACTGTTTATTTGGATAGCCATAGTACCAAAATGTTATAATTTGCTTATTATGTTTCAATGGTACATATGTTATATTTTGACAATGGTCTTTGATGAATGATGAGGATTGATTCAAGTATGTTTTTTTTATTTATTGTGGATATCTTAACAATATAAATCCTCATATTGTACATTAGTTAAAATATGACTTTAATCATATTTGTTGTCAAATATGACCCTTCATCTGGATAAAGGCATAATTTAGCAAAGAAAAAAAAAGATTATTTTAGAGCAATTGTTATATTTTGAGAATAACAACCCTTATGGTTTAATTGCAATATGAAAAGTAGGTGCATAAATTAATAAAAACATATTTTTGCTTATCCCATAACAATTCTACCCTCAGTTAAAGGAGGGAGAATAAATGAAGCATACAATGAGGGAGAAGCCAATGACATTTTAATCACTTGATCAATCAAACTTTATCGTATTTGATAATATTGTAATTAAAGTTGGACAATCATATAACAAATTATTGTTGTTAATTTCGTATGAAAGGTGTAACCATCAAAAGTTGTGACCACGAAATAAAATTTCAATACTACATCTGTTTCATTCAAATTATATATTTCAATCTTGAATTAATGATATAATTTTTTTATATTATTAAAAAAAAATAAAAAAATTCTTAAAAATATATATTAAATAATAAAAAAATAATAAAACATTGAAATTTGAATCAAACCGTAAAAGAATATGAACAATCATCTTGTGCACTCTAATCATACATTAAAAAATTCAAATTTTGAAGTACATTCAAATTTGTACAATCATGTCTCAAACCGAGAAACGCTCGGCAGCAAAAGCTATCTAATCCAAGTCTCACAAGTGTCCTCATTCCCCTTCCTTCATCATCCCATCCTATCAGCCCGCATCAAAATTCGTCGCACAGCCGTTTTCTCGTCACGTCATTTCAATGCCCTTGACTCTTTCCCCAACCGCCGCATCACTCTTCACCCCTCAAAACGACGTCGCTTCACTCTCACCCTCACATTTTCCCCTTCGCCACCGCCGATGATGGCCGTCGATCATCGCCGCCGCCCTGCTCCGCCTCCACCGCCGCCGTCGGAGCAGCGTCGCAATGAGGTGGATCCGAAGATATGGAAGGCCTGCGCGGGGAACTCGGTCGAGGTTCCGAGGATCAATTCTAGGGTTTTGTACTTCCCGCAGGGACACATCGAGCACGCTTCGGACTCTATCGATCTCGATTCTTTTTCCTCCGATCTGGTGTTTTCTGTTCCCTGTCGCGTTGTCGGGGTTCGGTTCCTCGCAGATGAGAATACTGATGAAGTTTTCGCTGCGATCCGGCTCGATCCGATCCCATTCTGGAACAGCAGTGCGGGAATACGTGATGTGAATCGGATAAATGAGATGAGGGAGGATGAGGATGAGGCAGATGAGAATGGAGTGGTTTCGTTTGCGAAGGTGTTGACGCAGTCGGATGCGAACAATGGAGGAGGATTCTCGGTCCCTAGGTTCTGTGCGGAATTGATTTTTCCGCCGTTGAATTATGATGTGGATCAGCCGGTTCAGAATATTGGTGTCAGGGATGTGCACGGGAAAGTTTGGCAGTTCAGGCATATTTATCGTGGTGTGCCGAGGAGGCATTTGCTAACGACTGGTTGGACTAAGCTTGTGAACAGTAAGAAGCTGATTGCGGGGGATTCGGTTGTGTTTATGAGGAATGAGGGGAATGGGGAGCTGGCAGTTGGGGTTAGGAGGGCGTTGAAGTCGAGCGCGTTAGGAGATTTCGCTGCCCGGTTTGCTGCTCATTTGGGGAACCTTGGGGTGGGGAGAATGAAGGTGGATGAAGGAGTGAAGGTGGGAGAGAAGGAGAGGGGTTTTTCGAGGAGTGGGAAAGGGAAGGTGGCTCCGGAGGCGGTGGTGGAGGCTGCGACTAGAGCTGCGAGTAGGTTGCCGTTTGAGGTTGTATATTATCCTAGCGTTGGGTCTGCTAATTTTGTGGTGGATGTCGATAAGGTCAGGAAAGCTATGAGTAATGTGTGTTGGTCTGCTGGGATGAGGGTTAAGATGGCGATGGAGACTGAGGACTCGTCGAGGATGACATGGTTTCAGGGGACTGTTGCTTCGTTGAAGATTCCGGATTCTGGGCTATGGAGAGGATCTCCTTGGCGGATGCTTCAGGTATACACTTGTTGTTTATCTTATGTTTGTAGTTGAAATATGTGGATGGATCAATGGATGTTTCAATTAGATGCTTTATTGAGTTAAAATTACATGTTATGTGGCATGAGTCTTTTTATGTGTTTGCTGATCATAAAAAGAAATGTTGCTTGTTGCTTTTGTTAATTTTTCTGTGGTGAGTGATGCATGATCTATGAGATAGTTGGGAATGCTACATGTTAGCTCCCATTAGGTTTGAGACAAATTGTTTCTTGTTGCTGTTGAACCATGTTTTATACTTTTATTAATTGTTTTGTGCTGGACTTACATGTGATCCTGGTTTGTTTAGCTCAATGGAACCATTCATTTTTTATGCTCTACCTGTAGAATGCATGAATCCTGTTTTTATGCCATATACGCTCTCAAATGTTCCTCTTTTGAAGAAAAGGCACTCACAATTTCTTTTCTGTTTATATTTTGCTTGTAGGTTACATGGGACGAACCTGAAGTTCTGCAAAATGTAGAGAGAGTGAGCCCTTGGGAGGTTGAGTATGTGACACCTACACCTTCTCTTGCTGATATTTTTCCCCAACCAAAAAAGCTCAAGGGATCTCACACAGGAGAATTCCCAATACCAATTATCAGTTTTGGTAATCCACTTGTTGGGCCGTTCGTCTCGTCTCAGTTGAATTACCTTTCTTTCCCCGCGGGCATGCAGGGAGCCAGGCAAAATACTACATATGTTTCTAATTTATGTAATTTCATCAACAACGGTGGAAGTCTATCGAGTGCTGTTGATTATTCTCAGCATATTGTAGCGTCGAAAAATGAAGAAGTGTCAACTGAACTGAATATCGGCACTCCGCTATCTCAAAGTTCACTTGATAGTGCCAGTAGTGCGGACACGTTTGATTTTCAGACTCGTGCTTCTACGAGAAAAACGATTCAATTGTTTGGTCAAAGCATTCTTGTTGACACACCACTTGCTACTCAAGAGGTTTATCCTGCAAAGGGTGATGACACTCGAGTGTTCAAGGGAGTAAAGGTATGTCAGTGTTTTGTTTTTTTTACCCTTAAACATCATCAAGTGACTGATGGGTTCAATATTCAGTTTCAGGAACTGTCGGTCATCAAAGCATGATATTTGCATGAGTTATTCTCTGTTTATCGACTAATGAAGTACTACAGGTAATTTTATCAAGCATCATTTTGTGATCCCAAAAACACCTTGGTGATTTGATACTACGGTGTTAATTGTTGGTTTTGTCCATGCAGGTTCATCCCATTAGTTTAGATTTTGACTTGAATCGCTAATCCCATGTTGGTGATCCACTTCGTAAGGAGCTCAGTAGTAGTGACTTGAGACTTTGTTTCTTCCCTTAGGACGAATTGTGTTTCTTTTCCATCATCGATGGATCTATGTTCTGATTTTTGTAATGAACTATTAGAGTGATCTTGTGCTTTTCGGTTGATGCAATGTTTGATTTATTCAAGCAGTGTTCATAGTTCTCTCAACAAGCCAAGCCCAGAATGTCGATTATGATATCTATTAATGCATCTATTCTCATGTGCAATGGATTTAACTGTGAAAATCTAGGAACCTGATCGGATATCGAGTGTCCTAGACGGCTAGGCGATTAATGGGGTGCACTGCGGTTTATTCAGAAGAAGTAAGCTGCATGCCAATAGCTAACCAACATTAAGTTCTCAATAAACTAATAATCATAACACTGGAGCTGCAACATACATAGGACTCTTTCATTGAAGCTAATTTGAGCACCTGCCCGATACAATTTACGCAATAAAATACAGCTTAATTTGTGCCATATTTCTTTTGCCCTCACGCCATTTTACGCTTTGTTTCTCATTCAGGCATCAAATATCAATCATAGTCCTTGGTCATCAGCATGAGCCACAAGCTTGATATGCGACAGTCCAGGAAAATAACCCTGATCAAGTTCCTCACTTTCTCATCGAAGATCAAAGGGCAAAAGCAGTGTGTTCTATTCATCATATCTTATCTATCTCAAACAAGAGAAAACCATCCCATGAAAATAATCGTCAACAGCGGCAGCAAGAAAAAACTCAAGAAACAGAAACTGTCCACCCAAAACATCACTTCGCCCTCACCAAATCGAGTGTAGAAAGCATTTCAATTCTAAACCAATCAAGGTCTACTGATAGAGTCCCATCATACCATCCAAAGCATCTACTCGGCCGAACAAGACCAGGAACCCCTAGTAAGTACAGAAGTCATGCACGAGACACTTCAGAACTTATCCTTAGTAAAACCCAACCATTGAAAGACAAAACAAGATAGTCTGACGTATGAACCACTTCTTGCTCTAAATACCAAACAGTAGTAAAACCTCCATATTTCCGACTTGAGTACCAACACTTTCCACAGCGTCTTGACCTGAGTTGCCGGATTACAGCACAAAAAAATAATTAAACATGGTTCAGCGAAAACAAGCAAAAATAAGCAAAAGATAAACACAAAGGACACATAAAACAACGCCAAAGCAAACACTAGCACGAAAGAAGCAAACTGGAAACCACACCAGAGTCATTTGACTACAACACACAAAAAAAGAAAAAAGAAAAAAAAAAGAGCATAACAAGGATACAAAGTTTTTACAGTATATCAGAATATATCAGTTGTCCTCACTAATGCAACACAATCCATATATATCATAAACACCCCAATCACCCCACATGAGCCATCTCGCATCAAAACCTCCAAGTAGTACTATAATCAAAACAAACAGCACTATGCTCGCAACAAATACCAACATGCATCATAGTAAAAAATCAACGAAGAAACACCGAAAAGACGAACACCACGATGAATTGCAAATCAACCAAGGATTCCCCAAATCAGCACCGAAAATCAAAACCCATACGAGCAAAATAGAATTTCCAATTGACAAGAGGCAACAACAACAACAGCAACCTTTCTAATCTCGACGACGACCCTTGACGGAGCTGTACAGCCGAGAGAAGCGATGAGAGGTCGGGGGCTTAGGGTTGACTGTTTTCTTACGCAACCCGAATATCTCCTGCACCAAAGGGACGTGAACCAGCACCAATCTCCACGCCACCCACCACCCTGCATATTTTTTCATTTTTTGGCCCCATAAATCAAACACCACAATCAAATTTCAGAAAAAAATCAGATCTTTGAGGAAATTGAGATCAGATTTGGAGAATTTGAGGTGGGGAGTGTACCGAGGATGAGGAGGGAGGCGACGAAGGAGACAGCGAGGAGAGGGCGGAGGACGAAGAGATGCAGCTGAGCTGCAAACGCCGGCGACGACGACATTGAGCCGCCGATTGCCGTCGGGGGAAATTGCTTTTATAAATGGATTGTTTTCGTGTAATTGTAACAAGGAAGGGTAACAATGGAAATTCGACGAGAGGAAAAAAAAAAAAAAGAGGACTTTTCACTTCTGGGAGATTAGCATCTCTGTTAGAGATATACTCTCATCTGTGAAATCGCCGGCCGATTTGGGATTCTCTCGAACGGCTACCTCTGCGACGCCTTCAACGGCAAACGCCGTCGCCGCCGGTGCGCTGCCTTTTCTTTTTCTGCACATATCGACAAAGTCTACAGAATCTCTCGCGTCTGATCGATCTCGTCAGAGATCCAGCAACTTGAGCAGTAGGAATCGCATCGTCCAAGTTCAGGTAATTTTGAAACAAATAACAGGATTCTTAATTATGTGTATAAGTATTTGATTTCATTGGTTGTACGAGGACTTGAATCGATGTTTGAAGTGGTAATGTTACACCGAGGAACCCTAATTTTGTTGCCAGAAATCAAGATGAAGTGACTTTTGATGATATATTTTTTTGGTATTGATGATTGAATTGAACTTATGATGATGGCTTGAAGAAATGTTTTAAGTATATAATTATTGCATTGCTATTTTCAGTTAATCGAGTGTGTGTTCTGCTGGACGAATACCGGAGAATTGAGTCGAGCAGACTTCTTGTACAGTTGTGTGCACTGCCACTGATACGGGCAGGTCGATGACAACATCGTCAACAAACCGAGTGTTTCTTTGCTACGAGGAATAAGTTCATGTCGTCATTTACTCTATTTTGAGATGTGCCCACGGAGAAGCCTAGATTTTCGATGTACTTTCTGGCGAAATCCTGGAATAAGCACACTGCATCTCAACCAATATTGCACTTCTTCCGAGCTCTATCTCGTATGGCTCTCTCTTCCTCTGTCCTATGTCCTTATCTTCCTGCTTCGAAAACCAGCTCACAGTCACACTATGCTTTGTTTTCCTCTTTGGTCATTATTTACTAGATATAGGAGCAGGGAGTGACAGGTGTGCTTCCATTCATCCTAACTTGATTCATCCTACTGCTGTCATTCATCCTGATGCTACTCTTGGCCAGGTCTTCTATGACCCTTTTTTTCTTCGTTGACTTTCCCTTTCCTTTACGATCATTTGACTCATGATTGTTGTGCTTCTACAGGGCTTGACAATTGGCCCATTTTGTACGGTTGGCTCATCCGTGAAGCTTGGTGATTTCTGTAAACTGTACCCTGGAAGTCATGTTCTTGGTGATACTCAGCTGGGTGAAAACTGCATTTTGATGGTGTAAGCTCTAACATTTTGCAGAACATTCTTTCATTTGGATGAGTTATATTAGGGTTCTTGGCTGTGATCTCAAACTATACAATATGTTGGCAGTGGTGCTGTTGTGGGTGATGAAATTCCAGGGCGCACTTCAATCGGATCAAACAACATTATCGGGCATCATGCTGTTGTTGGTATCAAATGCCAGGATTTAAAATATAAGGTTTTCTTTCTGTTGGATACATTAAGTCAGTGGCTGATTTTTAATAGATGAGCAATAGTTCGAAAATGATCGGGCATGTAAGGCAATTCATCTGTGTTCATCTCTTCTGGACTAGCTAGCATGATCATTCATACTTGGTATTTTTTTTGCAGTGCTTGAAAGACCAGTTACGAAACTCATAATTCAGAAATTGTGTTCCCAGTGTTAAAAAAGATTTTTTTTTTCTACCAAGATCTTTTTCTTCTTGGCATTGTATGTAATGTAAAGTCGCGGATAACTAAACTTGTGTTTGTCTTCATTTTATTGAGATTAACTCTGTATGGCTTCATATCATGACATTGCCAATCCTATGAGGAGTGAAATTTTGCCTGTGCATAAGTATCACTTTGCTCACTCTTTGCGCTTCTTTCACATTTCACTTATGAATAACTATCACTGTCTTGGGGAAGTGTACTTGTGCATTTTCCTGGTCATAATAATCTAGGGTCCTTGTAATTTGATGTCAGGTAATTGCGGAACACGTCTGTTCCGATTTTTTGATGTTATTGGATTAAACGATCTCATGCAATTTTTTTCCTCTTACGCACAAAGTTATTCAAACATAGTGGTCACTTTGTTTTATATCTTATGCGCTTCAATTTTTAGCTTATAGTTATTGAGAGATAGAGTCATACATATTTGGATGTGATTTCAGGCCGGGGATGATTGCTTCCTTGATATTGGTGAGAACAATGAAATAAGGGAATATAGTTCTATTCACAGATCGTCAAAGCCAGAGGATAACACGGTGCAGAAAGTTTCATAAATACTTTGTTTTGAACAGAAATTCCTGCGTAAATGTTTGACTTATCATATCTTCTTGGCATTTTGATTACAGGTTATTGGCAATAACAATCTCATCATGGGAACTTGTCATATTGCCCACGATTGCAAAATTGGTGACAAGAACATTCTGGCTAATGGCACTCTCTTGGCCGGACACGTTGTGGTGGAAGTGAGTAAATAGAATCTTCACTCCGCAGTATGAAGAGCATAAGGTTCTGTTATGAGTGGGTCATGCATTTGAGGTTACTTTCTTGTGTTGTGCTACATGCATTTGAGCATACGATCATAATATGCTGATCCTATAATACTTGCATCTAGGACCATGTTCACACTGCCGGAGCTATTGTTGTCCATCAGCATTGCCATCTTGGCTCATTCAGCTTCATTGGTGGCGGTTCTGTGGTACTTTTTTTTGTTGCTGCTTTGAAATATATGTTGAATTTTATGCTCTCTGAATGTCCAACTGTTCCCATGGGACAATATCCCTGGTTGCTCACAGCCTTCAAAATTTGTTATTGACACAATTTTGCCTAACTCTGTTTCATGACTCATGAGAAGCCCTTTGGTTCACCTTGTGATTGATAGCACTTTCATTTGATTTGTTGCTTTATCCTCTGATAAAATTTGCTCTTTTATATGCATCTTTCAATGAAGTTTATTTATGCTTTAGATTTCTCAAGATGTTCCAAGGTTCATGATGGTTTCTGGTGAAAGAGCTGAGCTTCGTGGTCTTAATTCAGAGGGGCTAAAGCGTCGAGGATATTCTGTTAAGGAGGTTGGTGTAATTGATATTTATATTTGGTTATTCGTGCTGGCCCTTGCTTTGAAAAGATCTTTTTTCCATGATGATTTGACTATCACGCTGCGAGGCTTTTTTTTTTTTTTTTGGTATGGGTCACGCTGGGAGTTAATCTAATGCTTTTCTGGTAATTCGGTCTACTGTCGTTTGGCTCCAAGTCTCCAACTATCGAGAAGTGGTGCTTCGATACGGTTGGCGTCTGCAATATTGTACCTGCTTGGTGCCCTCGCTTCTTTGCTGTTTTTATTGTGGTTGTCAAATTTTTACTCTCGAGTGTCATCTGTTTGGTCAATGGTTTCTATAGAAAGCCATGCTCCTTCATTCCAACTCACCTTTATGTGCTGCTTTCCTTCTTGGCATCTCTGTATTATTATTTCATTGATTTCTACCCCATTCATACATTTGATATCAATGCATGCAAAGCAAGGGCTCATGCATGATTTGTCATTGATGGCAATCATCTAGATTCAACGTTTACGAGCAGCTTACCGAAAGATTTTCATGGCTGCTAAGGCTGATTCTGGAGGAATTGAAGCTCGCATTGCTGAACTGGTATGCACATCTCTATATCTCTATTTCTTTGGCGAGTTGTAAATATCGAGTGCATAGGCTTACTTCAAATTTGGTACCAGGAGAAGAATGACGAGTTAGCTCAAGTTCCTGTTGTACGCTCCATGGTGCAGTCCATTCGAGATTCCCTCATGGACAATCGCCGTGGAATATGCAAGTTTTAGATATTGAAAGGCTCGCCTGGGATTATGGTATGTAGGATGACGTCTGTTGTAAGTTTCCGAACAACTCAAGCTGCTGCAGATCAATGTTTCTATTTGACACAATCTCATGGTTCTTGGTTGATTGCATGGCCGCTTCATCTCAATCGTATTTGTTGTCAGCTATTCTGAATGCAGGGTATAATCCGGGATCAAATGTTCTGTTTGGATTTGTTATTTATTTGAAGTACTGACTTTCGGTTTTCCATCTCCCGCTGCTTCTTATGGGACTCTTTTCTTTAATCCTTGAGGGATATTTATAGGAAAATCATTTGTGCTGTAGCAGCAGTCAAGGAGCTGTTGCTATACTGCATCTTCTGTTTACCGTGAATTGCATCTTGTTCCATTATGAATTGCACCTCCAAAGACAAAAAAATGATGCAGTTCACAATAGAATAAGTTGCAGTTCATGGTGAGTAGGGGATACAGTCTAGGAATAGCCAAGGAGTTGCTGTAGCAACACCAACGGCGCACCCTATGTGTGTGGTTAGCACGTTGGATCTTCAAATTAATGATTGGGATTAAAAGCTTATTTCTCTCTCTTCAAAATAAGTTTTTAATCTCAATCATTGATTATCGAATCCAATGATCTAACCACACATAAGGAATTGTGTGGCTAGCCACACAATTACTTTTTTCATTCATATATATACGGCTTAATGCTTGTGTTGTAAAAAGCAGCCAATTACATGTTGCGGATCAATCTCCACCACTCATTATTTTTGTAAAATAAAAAAAATACTTTTTAAAAATAAGTTCATCATTACCCACCATTAGTGGTGGAGATTGTTCCGCAACACTTAATTGACTGTCATTTACAGCATAAATATTTTACCAATATATATATATAGGGGTTCGTGGGGCTGATTTTAAATCAGTCATACATTTTCGATATATGTATTACAGATTAGAAGAAATATACAGCATCATGTCTTCATGTTCTTGGTTGCCTTCCTGTAGAGTTTTATTGTGTAGTTCTGTCTCGAGGGTTGTTACCGCATGTTACTTGGAGTCTTGATGTTTCAACTAGGTAATGCTCTTCTTGTCATGCTACTGGCGTGGCATAGCATGCAATTTCCCATCTCGGAAGATTAGAAATGTTGAACTTCATAGAAATTCTACGCCAGTGAGATTGCCGCTTAGGTGCGTTTTAATCACTACCCATAACCTGGGAGATGGAATCTGAATTTATGAGCTAGCATAGAACACATCTGCTCCTGTTAGGTACAAAACCAGAAGTCAATGTGTCCCTGTCATTTGCTTTTGTGGGTGAAAGTTGTTTGCTTTTGTGCTTGTTTCTTTATTTCTTTAGTCCATCTGTCATAAATATAGAGCATATTTTTTGGCAGCATGAAGGACAGACATGAACTTAGTCTTATGTATTATTAACACAAGCACTCAATAGTCCACTTAATGTCACGCATCATCTCATCAATTGATCATGTCTTCCATCTCCCTTATTCTCTTTCTGTATATGCATAATGTATCGGGTCCTGCCGTCATTGGCATCATAATGGAGAGGATGCTGTTTACTTATCATTGCAACATTGCTCATCGTTTTTGGCTTATATGCTCGAAATCAAGATGATGTTATTACAAAGACATTGGCATTTATTGATGTCTAAGAAAATCATACTCCATGCTAGTAGTATGTTTCATAGGCACTTTAGTGCAACTATTCATGGTTTTCTTTTCCTCCTCTTTTGCCATCCAGCCGCCTTCCCTGTGCATCCTATTTTCCAACATCTGTATGAGAATGATTTAGATTTGTCTTTTCTTTGGTTCTGTATGCTTTGCTTTATTTTGTGAGGCACTAAGATGAACAGGAGCTTCGTCTCCTGTTATGAAATAGTACTAGCCAAATTGCTGCTTGTGCATAATTTAAAGTTTAATGTGCTTCTTGCTCATCTGGGGTGTGCATTTATTTATTTGCCTATTCTTTTTCTGAATGCCACCTTCATCATCTTTGTCTCTGGTTCGTTGATGGTATTCTTACTGTAAATAGTTTTATGAATCCTGTAGACAATAACCTGTATGGATGGCTTAGAAGTAGTATGCTCATCATTACATGATTTACATACAAGGACTTCCCCTGCATACCTTACGTTGAACGGTGTTCCAATAGTTAGAAGATCCTGATAACTAGCTGATCCTCTCCTGAAAATAGCACTTGGTTCACTTGTGGACGGAATATTGTTTACCTCATTTTATCAAGGATGAAGTGAACCCGAGAATTGTTCCGTTTGTGTGTTTTATTCTGTAACTTCTGTTTCGACTTATTCTGTTCGGTCTGATCGGTCCTCCATCGCTGCCACAGTGACTATAGAATCTGGTTTCCAGAGAAATGGTAAGCATGGACCATTGTTGCAAATGGTATTGCACCTTGGGACTGAGTTTTCATCTCAATATTTTCTCTGGCATCTCTGCTGCTATGTGCTGGCTTGTGCATTGTAGATACTCTCAATACCCAAATCCATTTCATTTGTAGCGTCCACAATTCATACTCATAGTGAATCATAATGAGCAAAAGCACATTAATGATACCTCAGAAATCATGAATTTTGACTGTAAGTCTTTCTTTGTTAGGGAGAGGCATGTGATCCTGGTGTAAAACAACATGGGAAAAAGCTGCACTCTCAACAAGGTGAAAGGACAAAGATGCCATTGAAATTCAAGCAAGTATTCAACATATCTGTGCTGGCTAGCTAGCAGCTGCAAGCATCACTGGAAAGTGCGAATACTCTCTCTCTTTTTCTATCTCCCAAGAAGAATCTTCCAAGTAATGTTTCTCATCCTTGGTTTGCTTCTACGAGTTTGCTTGTAACATTGTCCAAGATTATCATGCCATTTATTTTTTTCTTTGTGTACTGATAGCTTTTGTTTCTTTTTGTACTGATTACTCTCATTATAACGGCTCTAAAATGGTGCTTTTTTATTCAGCTTTGGTACACAATTACAATTATGGTTTTGGCTTCAGATATCATGCAAAATCTTTTTAATCATGACCCTTCATTGCAGCTTTGCTCTTGGTTGTCCTTTAATGTTGTTTGGATTCATTGTGTTGGTGTTGCTCTTGGTTGTCCTTTAATGTATTGATTGGTTGGGATTTCTGTGTTAGAACCTGGTCAAGTTTGAATAATCTGTTGATGTAACGACCAGTAATAGCGTATGGGACTCTGGGCTACAAAGAGCGGGGCTCTTTGAATCGTAGGTAGTTATTAAGGTGCCGAGATGAATAGTGAGTCATGCTAACTTTTAACCGAGTTGGCCTTACTCCGATCCGTGACACACTTAAACGACTTCCATTTGACTAGGATGTGCTGCCTGTTTTACACTGATGGTTGAGTCCCATTAGTTTACTGAGAATGACACTGTTACATTTGGATTATTTATTGATAGTGTCCTGATGTAAAGTTGGAAGCCCACTAAGGAGGCAAAGCATGAAACTTTTGCTAGAGACAAAAAGGCATGAAGATCAGGTTGCAAAAGATGAGAAATC